>VDFB02058242.1:93758571-94019305 GCA_007258455.2 Sequoia sempervirens | reverse complement strand
GAAGTTTTGATTGAAATTTTTGATATTGATGGATATTATTGTTTTGAAAGTTTTGATCCACAACAATATATACTTTAATATACCATGATCCTTATACCTATGAAAATGATGCCATAAAGTGCCCTCTTACTTTTAATTGGTTGCAAATGAGTATGTTGCTCATATGACTAAGAATCGAGATAACTAGTCAAAGGATATGCCAACATCGATGTGACAAGAAACAACAGACATAAACCCTAAGAGAGGTCCATTCATAGTGGTAAACGTGGAGGCTTTGACGTAACGGGGTGCCAGGGTTTAACACATTCTGATTGATCGAATCTCCACTTTTTCTTACCTTAAACCTGTGCGATGCTCACAATACAGAATTGTAAGTGATGCATTGAATATTCACTCCGAGCTTCATAGCTGTTTTGCTGGTTATACTTACTCCTCTAAATCACATACCATACGTTCGCAATGGGATCAACCTTAATGTATTTTGGATGTCACTTGTCAAAGCCAATCTAACTTTCACGCCATTTGGTTTAATATAAGATATATATATTTTTTCAAAACCAAAAAAAAAGAAACCCCAAAAAACGAGTCCGCTTGATATACACAGAATTCTCTGAAGGATCCCTTACAGTTAGGTCAAACTAAATTCATATATTCTAGCTTTTTTTAATCTGAGCACCCTGCATAAGGAGTTCTTTATAAGTTTACCCTAATTTATCGGGCATAGGTTATTTCGTAGTAACTAGATTCTCTTAAAGTCAATCTTTTTATTGATTCAAATTTGAAACTTTTTTCTTGGGCTCAAGTATAGCCATCATTATTATCTTGAATGACTTCATTTGTCTTAAAGCTGATGTTTATTGAATGCCACTTGTTAATGCCGAACAAGAATCCCCTTGGTTCTTATGTTCAAAAAAATCATCAGATGTGAGGTGTTCTCTTTCAATCATTTTTCCTGGGTGATATTTAATTCATTTTGATGATTTCGAACAATCCATGTTTGAATATTTTACAAATTTATATTTTATGTTAGATAATGACAAGTCTGACATTTTGGGTCTTTAGATTTCAGTCGGCATTAGCATTCCTAGACGGGTAGGTTCAGATTAGCGGATAGATCAATTAATGTATTTTGAAATCATTCTGATGAGTGCAGGAAAAGATACTAAGTCTCAACTAAAATGGTGTGGTTCCAGTGTGAGGACTGCGGAGAGAATCTTAAAAAGCCTAAACTACAGAACCATTTCAGAATATGCTCGGCGTACAAGGTGTGGTGGATATGTTTCTTTTAGATTAAATCTTAATTCTACGATCAAAATATTGATCATATATTTCTTTTACTCGAAAACATGGTAGCAAAAATCTTTCTCAGGATTAAATGAGCAGACCTAGAGATGAAGATTTTTTTTTTTCAATTAATCCGGTTAGGGTTAGGGAAAAAATAGGATTTTTTTTTGTCTGATCGATTTCATCAAAAAACACATGTTTTTAAAAAGAAATTGGCTACCTGACCAATGCTGATTAATCGTGATTCATATATGATTTCTGCTACTATGCTTGAAAGCAAAAAGCAATCACTGTAATGCTAAGCAAGGCTTTTCATAATATTTGTGTGATTTATCAGTCTATATGACTATAGTGAATATGATTCATAATACATATTAACAGAACATGAATATTAACATCATATTGATTGGATATTGTTAGTTTTTTCTTTTAAATGATGGTATGGATATCATAATGAGCATATGCACAAAATAAAAAATGTCTGATAAGAAAATAAAATTTTAAATTTTGGAGTTTTTCTGGGAAGAACGGAAGAAAAATTGACATGCTTTTTTTACATGAGATTCTTGTGCAGGCATTAGAGAATATAATATTTTGAATCCTATGGAAAGTGTTTGGAGTGGTGCTACAATAGGGTTAGCAAGTAATTTAAATTAATTGATAATTGAACATTCCTTTTTATTTTGATCAAATTGCTTCGATTTGTATTGAAAGGATGAAAGCCTGTTTTATGCTACTTTAAAACATAAGTCAGATGAATGGTAGAGGTAAGAGAACAAGAGAAGATGGCTTAAAAATTGTAAAGGAACATTAAGTTATGATAGTAAATATATTTTAGAAGGAGAAATTTCAGTGACAAACCTGCTGAATGAAGCAACACATTACTCCCTTTTAGGCTTACCACTTAACAGACGTCGCAAATCTGAAAAAAGAAAAACTCTATAATAAGATAAAATGAAGAAAAAAACATTTAGGGATGGTGTGGTCGATTTCCAGTCCTGTGTGACATTTTTTCTTTATAAATAATGCTTGTAACCCGTAAAAAATATTGTTCAAGGGATGGTAAGCAATTGTATTTACTTGCATATTTTGGCATGAACGGTGAACCCAATATTTCAGTCATAGTAACGAGACTTGGACTTGACTCGGCTTGGACTTGGCTAGGGTGACTCAACTCGGGAGTTGGCGCCTAGACTCGGCAAAATGAAAAAACCCTAGAAATTTAGAGATTTTTAAGGATTTAAAACTTGTTTCAAGCACCCTTTATTGAATAAACCTTAAATGAAGCAAATTTGATCACATACACAAGTATACATCGATCACATAAGTATAAAGTACACAAATTGTAGCTGAGTTGCTGAAGGAAATAGCACACTTAGATATATAAATATAGTCAAATGTATACAAAACTCATGGAATATGAAATCCATGACACCAAATGTTCCAAACAAATATGAAATATCAAAACAATAACTACAAGTCAATGGTTCAAAGGAGTCTACATGCTTCCTACGAAGGCATCTAAGGTAGTCTTTGCTTGTGACTCCATGTCACCCTCACCAACATTAGTTGTGGATGTGTTTGCTCGCGCTTTAGCCTCCTCTGCCATGGCTATAGCCTCAGCCTCTCTATCTGCCTGGTCAACCCAATCAAGGTCCTTGTCACTAACACAAGTATACATTGATCATATAAGTATAAACACAAATTGTAGCTGAGCTGCTCAAGGAAATAACACACTTAGATATATAGTCAAAGACTCGAATGTATACAAAACTCATCGAATATGAAATCCATGACATCAAATGTTCCAAACAAATATGAAATATCAAAAGATTTAAAACAATAACTAGAAGTCTATGGCTCAAAGGAGCTTGCATCCTTCCTATGAATGTGTCTAACATAGGTCCTGGATGATGCAGTAGCCATAATCTCAAGTATCAGAGTGATTGCCCTAATGGGGTTGAGGGGCAGTGCCCTTTGTGGGGGTCTAGGCGCAATGCCTCTAGTGGGGTCAAGGGGTAGCACCCCTCTTGGGGGTATGAAGGGGGCAACGCCCCTTGCAGGGGTTTGGGGGTAGTGCCCCCAGTGGGGTAAAGGGGCAATGCCCCTAGGGGGGTCAAGGGGTAACGCCTCTTGTGGGGGTTTGGGGGTAGCGCCCCTAGTGGGGTTTGGGGGCAGCGCCCCCAGTGGGGTAAAGGGGCAATGCCCCTTGTAGGGGTCTGGGGGCAGTGCCCTCAATGGGGTTGAGGGGCAGCGCCTTGGGTGCACTCCCTATCGCGATACAGGGTGGGGTCGACGGGCAGAGCCCTCACCACCAAGCCCAAATTAAGAACTCCAAAACCTTACAAACCTTCATGGCGTACATCATTTTGCATTCGCAATAAGTAAAAAAAACAAGTTTTAACTTTAAATTTCATGTATTTTTTTGCACTTTTCAGACCCTGCTTGTCGAGTCCTATTGATGAGGCTTGCGTGGACTCGGCGAGTCTAGCCAGGACTCGGTAGGACTTGGCCGAGTCCGACTCCGAGCCCCCAAGACTCGGCTAGGGTGACTCGACTCGCGACTTGCCGAGTCCTGGAAAGTCTCGTTTCAATGATTTCAGTACATAATTATTGGTCTAACAACTAATCCTCATAATCACCATGTCAAAATAATGAGGAGATATGTGAAAGAGGATAGAGTTTGGTGATAGATAAATTACAGATGAAGAGGAAAGAAATTGGATAGCAGAAGAAAAGCACCAAACACAGTCCTTGCAAAATTTTGCACCAAAATGCATTAGGATTATCAAACATTCTCCACACAAGTTTTGCACCAAGCGCATTGTTATGTTGTACTAAAGAATGAATTCTAGTCCCTCCCACCTCAAGGTAGCTTCTAATCGTGTCCTAGTTAACCAAAGGGATATTTTTGCTTTCATTTAACCCTCTCAGAGAAAACGTTTAAAGATTCCATCAAGCTCCTGACTCGTCTTCTTGGTTAGCTGAACACAAGACATCAAGTAAATGGGGATAGCTGCTAGAACCACCTTGATCATTAATATTCGGCTAGCAAAAGGCAACCATCTCCCCTTCCATGTTTTCAACTTGTTATTACATGCCCCAATAGTGTTTTCCAAATACATGATTTGATAGATCCTTTGAACAATGAAGCCTTGATATATTTGCTTGGGATTGAATCAATACTAAAGCCAAGGATATTTGCTATTCTTCTCTAGACCACCTTTTTGGTGTTAATAAAGAAAATCCTGGATTTATCTTTGTTGATATTTGCCCAGAGCAAGACTGAATTGATAACTTGTGCCTCCTTCAAGCAAGCTAAACCATAAAGGATAGTATCACCAACAAATTGTTGATGAGTAATTGGGTCCAACTGATTAGCAACTTGAATGTTGCACCAAGCACTATAAGAGGATTCCCTTATTGTAAGCCCCTAGCTGCCTTGCGGAAACCACATGGATTATTGTTAACCAAAATAGAGAAGAGAGGTGTAGAGACACGGCTGAAGACCCACTCCATCTAGTTGTGGGCAAATCCAATTTTTTTTAGCACTAGCATTAAAAAATGCCAAAACTCTGTTGTAAGCCTTGCTACTGTCCAATTTAATCACCATACTCTACTGATTTGCACTCGTGATTGAGTGAATTACCTCATGAGCAATAATTATTCCATCAAAAGATGTTTATGCCTAGGGTACATACCCTTTGCTTAGGGGAAATGAGATGGGGAAGGATCCTTTTAAGTCTGTTCGAAATCACTTTTGAGATAATCTTATAGATCGTGTTACAAAGGGAGATAGGCCTGAAGTTTGCAAAGGTGGAGCAATCCGGTTTATTTGGAATTAAAGCAATGTTGGTGTTATTCAACCACCCCCCAAACCTCCTTATCGATAACATCCCAACATCTTTGATAGAAGACAACTAGGATCCTATCCATACCTGGAGCCTTGTCCAATTGCAATTGAAAGGTAGCCATTTTCACCTTAGCTTCAGTTATGGGTGCCATAAGACCTTTATTTTCTTCCTTATTGACCAAGAATGAGATGTTGTCAAGCAAATGATTAAAGCACTGATTGTCAAAAGGATCCTCACTAGCTAGCAAATTCCATAAAAAGGCTACCACTCAAGCTTGAATGTCCTAGACATTAGATAAAGACTAACCCATAGATGAAAGGACATAGGAGATTTTGTTTTGGCTTCTTTTAATTTTAGAGGCATTGTGGAAAACAATTGTATTAAGGTCCCCTTCCATCAGCCATGTCTCTCTTGATTTGGCCTTCCAATAAGCCTCTTCCTAAGCTAAAATCCCTACATATTTTTCCATCTAACTCTTTTTCTCATAAAAAGTCAGCCTGAAATGTTCCATTTTCAAAAACCTTCTTCTTAAACTCTCCATTCTCCCTTGATTCTAGCTTTCTTGATGATTTCAAGGATGATTTGTTCCAATACTTCAACTTTGCTTTGAGATACAAGAGCATTTTGGAGAAAGTAAACATCTTAGAGCCCTTTTGGACCCCACTGTGCCAAACTACCACCAAAAGTGAATGTTATCAGTTAGATCCCCACTTCTGAACCACGTGGATTTAAATTTGAATTGATCTTGAGAAGGCGGCGTATCTTTAAAGCAGAATGGAAAGTGATCAGAATCGGACAAAGGAAGAATGACAGATTCCAACAAGTGCGGAGAGGCCAACCAATTAGTAGAAAAGAACAATCTATCCAACCTTTCAATAATGCTAGTGAACCTTGACTGCCTATTGATCTAAGTGTACATACTAAAAACCATGCTTTGGAATTACAACCATAAAATCCATATCCCTTACCAAGTTTTGAAAATTGAACTAAGATTCGGAGGGGTGGGAAAGACTCCCACACCTGTTAGTAGGAGACAATATAACATTGAATTCCTTGCCCAGAATATGTTTGTCGTTTGCACGATTGCGAATCAAAGGGGAAACTTCCAACCAAACCCTCAAATTATCTTCATTTTTTATAGAGCCATAAATATTCATCAAGAAGAAAGATAGATCAGATTGAAAACTACTTACTTTCATGAACATCCAATTGGGAGAGGAGGATAGAAGAGCGACATCCACTTAAGATGTGCATTGCATAACATCAAGGCCACTAGCCGCACCATTCGCTTCAACCTCCAACCCCTTCCAACCTTTACAATGACAAAAGAACATGATTAAATCTGAAGATTTGAGTTTCATTTCTTGCAGCAAGATTATATCAGCCTTTAAAATTTCCATGTGGCGATCTTCATTGCTCTCTAAGGGAGGGGACTCCTCCCTTAGATCTTAGCAGGTACTCCTTCAAAATGGATTGGGTCTTAGAAACATTAGTTTTCTCCCCTTTCTATTTGTTCTTCTGCACTTTTACCCAAATCCAATGTTTATCTTGAGTAGACTGGAGGTAGATTGGTTTATAGAACTCAAATCTGTGGTATCCAATTCATCAATTTGTTTAAAGTCTGAACCCCCCTAATCATGTGACACATCATTTATTGATTTGAAATTGTCTTCCTCCAATCTATGAATGTATGGAACAATCGCTTTGTCATTGTTAAAAGACAAGGGAGGATCTGAAGAGGATGCTTTTGGAGAAGAGATCTTAGGGCCAAACTCTGAAAATTCCTTTGTTGGAAGAGCTAACACTTCAAGGTATTCTTTAGGAATCCATCTTCTTTCTTGAGATTTTTGCGGTTAATTGACCACCATATGAGCCCAACTTTTACAATGTAGGTAGAAGAATTTTTGCTCTTCAGTCTCCACTGATTATTTCCAAACACTAGCAAGGGTAGGTATTGTGGTTTGTTTCGAAATGTCATAGATGGATACAATCTGCAACTGAGCATAAATGAAAGAGTTTCCACCTAGGATTTCATTATCCATTGCAATCGTGGATCCCAAACAATCCCCAATCTTAGTGGGCCTGTCCATAGTCTAAAATTTAAGGGGAAGGTTATAAAGCCTGATCCACTAGGGGGCTTCGTAAGGTACGCAGATCAAGGGATCTAAATTAGTGCACCACTTTTGTAGAAAGAGGGGAGTGCCATCCCAACTCAAGGGGCCATCAACCAACACAACTTCAAGGGTTGCTTCTGAATCAAAACACATAAAAGAAGCCTTTGGGGAGGAACTTGATTGAATGTAAAAAGTTCCATGCATTCTTAAGCCAGTCAGAAATATAGTTTCTTGGCCTGTTATGCTCGATAATCTTTCCAATCACCACACAAGTTTGCAAAAGTGGAGCTTCTTTGATGTCCTCCAAGGAAATTGAGATATTGGTCGAGGAACCACTATTTCCAGCTTTTTCCCTAGCCGAAGGACACGCATGTTGCTTTGTAAACATAGTCTTATTGCACTTGTATTAAGGTTGATGTGTTGGAGTTTGTCTTGTATAGACAACTCAGGCAAGAATGCCACAAATATTTGTAGAAAAATACCCCTCTAGGATGCTTAAGTATGGTGAAGGTTTACAATTTCTTTGTGCCATAGAACATAGGGTTCCTTTCATTAAATGCTGTACCTAAGTGATATATTAAAAATTAAACATGCATGCTTTCAGGAGAAGCATCTAAACTATATTTATTTTATGTGCTACAATTGTATATAGCTATAGTTTAGTTTAGGTTAGATGCAATAGTTAAATTCAAGTCTATACCCATCAATGAAGTCTTAAGATTGGAAATACTAGGAGAAATGCCTAGGTTGGTAGACATTTTTTGAATGTATCATGAGGTGACACGAATCATTAAGTTTTGGGAAACTTTAGGAAGGCTTTTTTCAATTATACTAATCTCCAAAGGCAAAAAGTATTCCTCAATAACAATTTTCCCTAAAATTTCATTGTTGAGGCTGTTTTGAGGTAATTTAAGAGAGAGTCATCTTTCTAGCTGCTAGACAAACATGCCAATGAGGTAGGAATAGTACAAATTTTATGCTTCTTTAGATATCTCATACAGATCATCCTTGTTAAAAAGGCCATCTTTTACGTTTTAGCCATGCAATGTTTTTAAGAGAAGCATCTACACTATATCTATTTTATGTGCAACAATGTGATATAGGTATAGCATAATTTAGGCTAATTGCAAACCTTTAATTCATGTCTGTACCCATCAATGATGCTTACATGCTTTCAAGTAGACTATTTTGGACTTGTCTCAAGGAAAGACAAATGATTAAGTTCAATGAAAATTTGGGAGGCTTTTTTGAATATGCTTATCTGAAAAGATGCAATAACACTTTTTTTTCTTCTGAAATTTCATTGTTGAGGCTCCATGCATGGTTCTTTAAGAATCACGTTTTTAGCAGCACGAGAAATCTAGTGTCCTTGGTAATATATTAATGCAAATATTGCTTAGCCCTTGTGCAAATATTAATTTCAAAACTATTGCTTTGATATACTTTCTAATGTCACGACCAAATATTTAGGGTAAATAGTTGACAGATTTAATAATATTTAAGCAGCACCATACAAACCCTAAATTTGTATCAATGTTACTTGTAGCATTAACAAATCAAAAATATGTAAAACCAAACCTTATAAAACCCTAGATTATATTAATGTTTACACAACAACTTTAATATTCCATTATTGCACTTTAGACTTTACTATTGGGCCCTAAAATGGCAAAGTCTAATATGCTCTACTCGAATAGTAAAACCCTAGATTTCTCATAGTTTACACAAAAAAATTGATAACCTAATAGAGAGGTTTCGGTTATATAATTTAAACAAATCTAACACAAACCTAGATCACAAACACAATATATGCATTAACATGAATTACCTAGGTCACAAATTGGGCTTGTGAAGATGCAAAATCAGTTGCAAAGTATTCCTTGTGTTGACGGTACTGTATGGTAGTGACAAAAACAATGGGAAATACAACAATATACACCAATGATGGAAATAACAATTGCATAGCTGCAACTGCAAGCTGGAATTATAATACTAGAATTCATGACAACTATAATGTGCAAATTTGTTATTGTTGATATCCGCTGTTGTGAAAGCTCAAATATGACCTCTTGGTGAGATCACTCCTTTGGCCAAGAGAGTTTTTGTCCTTTGGTGCATGAGATCTCTAGGCTTTTCGTCTTTCAACCTCCAACAAATCCATAGGTTTTAATCCTCGAATCTAGGCATTTGAACACAAGTGCTCAAAACGGTTTCTAGCTAGGGTTTTTGAATATTTATTATAATAATCTTCTATTCTAATTTTGAATCCTTAATACCTACAACAAGAATGTTGAAACCTACATTAAATGCCAATATCTCATGATTGGTACATGGCAAAGAGTGCCCATACCTAATAGGCGTTGTTTTTCCTTTAAATTGTGCTTGAAATCAAACACGTATGCTTGGATGTACCTAGGAGGCATGGGGGAAAATCTCCTACAACGTGCTATGTCCTCCACAATAATGGCATTAGACCACATAGGTTTGAAACCCTAATTACCCAAATAATGGTAGCCATGATTGCCTTCTTTATTTGCGTTGTTGGATGTACATGTGGATCCACACTCTAGTATTAAATAATGTTTTTTGGGTAGGAGAAAACCCTTTTTGGAAGTTTCTACGTGAAATTTGAGTATTAATGGTGCTCTGAGACAAGTCAAGAGCTAGGTGAGATGAAAGTGCAAATAGGCAGGAGTTTTAGAGTTTGGGGTTCAAAGATACCTTGTGATACATACCACTAGTTGGGGATCGGAGTTTGGGTAGGAGGCATGCTGACAGGGTCAAGTTTGAAACTTTGTCAAGGGAATTGAGTAGTGGATAAACGTGAGGTATGCTTGGATTAGGAAGTTTGTCTTCTTGACAAGAGCCAAGGAAAGGGTGGAGATGGAAGGAAAAGCATGCGGGGTGAAGGAAGCCCAAAAGTTTGACAAGCATAAGGAAAAGTGGAGTTGATTGGAAAGGCATGCCGGGATGGTGAAGTTTGAAAGTTTGGCAGGGTCCAAGGAAAGGTTGGACTTGGATAGGAAGGCATGCCTAGATGAGGAACTTTGAACCTCCGACAATTGAAAACTACTTAGAAGGTTGGGCATGCTTCCTTTTTATAGACTTCAAGAACCTTAGGCCAATACAATGGAAAAGAACATACATACAAAATTGGACTAGGGGAGATGCGGGAAATAGGAAATAGGCATTTTGGTCCATAACACAAGTTAATACAAAAAGGGAACATGACAAGTCCACCCTGCTCAAAATTGCTTGTCCTCAAGCAATGCAAATTCAAATGTTCCAGAATTCTTGCTTCTTCCCAAGAAAAATCCTTTGTAGGTAGGTTCTTCCCATGAGTCAGCTGATTTGTGAAAATGATGGCATCCATTGCCCTAATGAGCAACACTCCACAATTTGTGAACACTAAATGAATGCAAGATGGGGCATCATAAATGCTTATTTCCATGCATGAAAACATTCCAAGGGTTAGATGTTGGCGGTTGTTGCAATAATACTCTCCCAAGTGCAGCCATTTAATCCATGTGGATTTATGCTTGAAACAAGTTACGCAAGGTTTTTGCTACCATTTGATTCACCCTTTTTGTTAGGTCCATTGCTTGTAGCTGATAACTTGTGCTGGGGATGAGTTTGACACTTGTCAACTGGGATAATTGCTGCTAGGGGCAACTGTTAATAATGTTGTATCTCTCATGGTCATATTCCTAGGTAACCCAGGCAGCCCAATCACTACCCCATGATGTGTGTTGAATTCAAGATGAATGGTAAAGGAACATGAATATTTATTTATCTCATCCATAACAACATAATTGTAATCTTGACCATGTTCTTTGTGTAGACTCATGATGGGTCCTTGATTGCATATTCCAATTCTTGATGAGGAATAAACAAAGGTTGCAACAAGCTTACTAAAAAGTCATGTTCTCCTCCATTCTGCTGCTAGGTGATGTTCCCCTTGTGCTTGAGATCCTCATCCTTGAAGACCCTCCATGATAATCTCTCTCTCACATAATTACAATTATTGTAGGGTCTATATTATCCCACCATGGGTGTATCATGCATTGTTTTTAATATCTTTTTTCTTCATCTTAGACCCACGTATTGGAAAGATTCTATTCTTATACAAAATGAACCACCAACTGGCACATTCGTTTCGTCATGCACATTTCCATCTAAGATGTTAGTAGTAGATATATCCTAAGCGTAGTCCATCATGATAGAATTCTTCCAATCATCAACATTGACATAAACAAAACAAGGGGCAGAAATCATTGAAAAGGCATCCTTTTTCCCCTTCATGTATTCTATTTCAAAGTTAGGAACATGGGGTTTCCTTATCCATTCCAATCCTAGGAATTGGCAGTTCCCCATCCTCAGTGCTTCTTGTAATGTAGTCGGCTTCTATTGTGTTACTTTGATGTTATCACAAATGGGAAACCTTGAACAAGGATATATCTTTGTATTCACCTCAAAGAGTGGGTTATCAGCAACCCAAAGGAAACTAGAAAAATAAATTATTCATGTTTTCCTATTTAAACTCTTCTTCATGCTGACCCAGATGTGGGTAGTTGCCCTTTCAAATCGTCATTTTAGATTCCCACTCAATTGTGTCATCCTCAAGCTGCTTTGTTTGTTGATTTTCAATTGCTTGTCCAACTGTCTTGAAGAAGTTTAATTCAATGCTTGCAGCTTCTGATTTTCTTGGAAGTTGTTCTAAATTGAAATCCTCTTGAAGCCTGTCAAGCTGTTAAATTACCTGTTTAATTTTCTTAGCCCTTGCTTCATTCTCTTGCTTCCTGACATTTTTGGTAGCATCAAGCTGTTCTTCTACCTTTATAAGTGCCCTTTGGGTCTTTTTTAAAGTGTCCTTGGTTGATTTAAGCTCAATGATGAGTTCATCAACCCTTTCCTTAGATGTCTTTGTGGCCATCTCTGCAATTTTGATGATCCTATCCCTGTCTCTAATCAGATGCAGATATTTTGACTTCATCTTTTCTAAAGTATTCTTCATTGCTTGCAAATCTAAAAAAGTGACTGTATGTATATTCCCAACCACATTTACTTCATTTCCATTGTGCGCCTTTTTAAATCTTAGAGTGGGCTCTTCAATGAGCCTTTTCGTGCTATCCAACTCAGTTAGGACCTGCACCTCTTTCTCTTTTGTTACCAACAGTTGCTTTTACCCCTCATGCTCCACTTGAGTTAATCACCCAAGGACAGTTTTGAATCATCAATTTTTGAATTTTCTCCATTGGAAGTTGCTCTACTGATCCCCAGGCATAAAGGTTTGGCTACCAACCTATTGTATGGCATGTTGGCATCTTCTATTCGATGATGATCCATAAAATGAGTCAGTGTGCATGTCCTCCATCACTGTAATTCTTGTGGTCAACCCAACTTTTCCTTCAATTGCAGACTTAAGCTCCCTACTTTAATGAATTTGTAGAAGTTCTCCAATGGAATGCAATTATTTTATATCCATCACTAGTTTAGTTCTCATAGCATAGTATGCGTTACATTCCTTATGCTCACCTATGGTAACAGTGAGCTGCTTTCTTTTCTGGTTGTGTCGATTGATGAGTCCATCAGCAACCATGAAATTGGCTCCACCAAAGTCTTCAACTTGTTTGTGCTTCATAATATCTTCTATTTGGAATTCTTTGTGTATGACACTTGGATTCCACATTATCATGCTTGAGTAATCCTGAAGTAGGGAGAAAGGATTCTCTTTCCATTTTGTACCCTTCATCTTTTCGTCACTGTTAGAATGCTTCTCATAATAAAAAGATTTTAGAGATGATATAGTCTGAAATTGGTGCAATAAATATTTTCCACAACTGGAGGTGTTGTCCTCCGAGGGGGTGCATGATGTCCTTTCTTGAGTGAGCCTTCCTTTGAATTTCTCCCGTTTGGTGTCTTTCAAAATGATTTATATGTTGGTATTGGTTGTGGCTTTGGGTCTGAATGCTCTTCATTCAATAAGGACATTTTCTCTTTCCTATGTGCTTCAGCTACTACTTGACTATGCTTCCTTTCGGCCTTTTTTTTGTGATCTTGTCTCCTTTTTGTTTTTATCCACTTTGAGCAGTTTGGAAAGGAAAATTCTACATACTTTGCGAATGACAAAACTGCAGTCAAATCTTTTGGTAAATTCTGATATCTTGTAAGCCATTTAGTAGTCTTATCTACTAATGATCTCATCAATACCTTGAAGTGTAAAAAAGGAATTTCTCTTTGAAGCTCTATAGAGAGACTTTCATATGCATTGAAATTGGTTTGAAGCTCTATATTGAAACTGTCAATAATATTTGATAGCCTGATGATTCACAGGCTGGCAGGAAAACTAGCTCTGCTACCAACGTGATGTCCTTGGTAATATATTAATGCAAATATTGCTTAAACCTTCTGCAGATATTGATTTAAAACCTATTGCTCTGATATACTTTCTAATGTCACGACCAAATATTTAGGGTAAATAGTTGACAGATTTAATGATATTTAAAATGGCCCCATGCAAACCCTAAATTTGTATCAATCTTTACTCGCAGCATTCACAACTCAAAAATATGTAAAACTAGACCTTAGAAACCTCTAGATTATATTAACATTTACATAACTTTAATATTCCATTATTATGCTTTAGAATTTACTGTTGGGTCTTAAAATGGCAAACCCTAATATGTTATACCCAAATCTAGCAAAACCCTAGATTTCTCATGATTTACGCACAAAAATATTGATAATCCAACAGAGAGATTTCGGATTTATATAACTTAAAGATATCTAACACAAACCTAGATCACAAACACAATATATGCATCAACATCAATTACCTAGATCACAAATCAGGCCATGAAGATGCAAAATAGTCCGCAGAGTTTTCCTTGCATTAATTATTTATCCAAAATATCATTGTTTTTAAGTGTAACGCTTAAATGCTCCAGATAAATAGGAAATAAAGATACTTCAAAACAAAATTAATCTAAAGAAATAATAAAATAACATCTAACTAAAGTAACCTAAAAATAGGCCTTGATCCTTCATTTGGAAATAAAAACACTTGAAATAGCAATTGCTAGATATAGCCACTGCTAAAAATGGCAACTTGTTGCACAAACATCCTCTCTGATTCTGAAACAGTTTCTTGCTTTTGAAAGCTGTCAGATCTTTTAATGAATACTGCAAGCCGAATCACTCATTGACTGCCTACTCCATCCACCATTGTTCTAGGGTTTTGTCAAGACTGAAAATGGTGGTTGAATCCCTTGAATAGAGATTTGACAAAACCCTTGCCCACATTTGATTAAGACCATTGATCAAATATGCAAAGAAAGTCATCGCAGAACTGCTGTTATGTCCTTTTTCAAATGATTGTAAACTAACTTGAAGTGCTAGGGTTTATCATCAAATGCACTTAAACCCAGTAATATTGACATCTATGCTGTCCTAAAGAATATGGTGTCTCAAGAATGAAGACTCCCATGTTCATCTGTCAAATTGTGATACATGTATATGGCTGAAAAAAGTTGATGATACTTGAACAACTGCCAGAAAATTAGGACTGAAAATTTCCTTTGTCTTTGCTATTCTGACTGTTCTATCTGCTTATATATGCTTAAAACCAGGGAGGTGATAAAAATGTATAACTTGCCCTCATTTATTATTCAAAGTGTTGCTGACACAAGTGACAAAGTCCTATTTCTGTGCTGCTGTACAAGGATGAAAACTCTGTCACAGGCGACGGCAAACCTGTCAATGGAAGAAACTGTGCAAAAATGAAGAAACTTCGCACCAAATCTGCCTTAGAATGCTGCTAAGTGCTTGATCCACGTGTGTTTGTCATTAAATTCTGCTAGACGTTCTTTCTTGGAGGTTTTGTCACTTGAATGATGTCATTCAAGTTCAGGTGTGCTTCCAGGTGGCTTGTGCCACTTAAAAGATACCCTAAATCACAGCTAGGCATGTTTGTAAACTCTTCTTGTCACCTCAGCTTCATGTTTGTTTGCCAGGTATGCTTCTTACGTGTGCTTGTCGCTAAACTGATGACCAAATCAATGGAGGTGCATGCTTCATGTGTACCTGCCACTTAAATGTCATTTCTATTGCCAAATTTCACCATTATGCTTCCTTTAATATTCAAAACAGTCTCAGGCACTTTTTCATGACACTTATTCCACTTATGTTGACACTTAGCACTTACTTTCTCCTTGACAGCTAGGCGTGCCCTTTGGGAGTCCATCTCACTTGAAATCAGTACATCCCCAGCCCAAGCGCATGTATCCTTCACCCTTGCCACTTAAGCTGCTCATAGGCTTGCCTAAACACTGCTTCTGTCACCAAAATGATGATCAGGTGTCTGATTTAAGATGTCGTGTCACTTACTTTGACAAAGCCTTACTAGGTGTGCACCTCTGCTATATCTGTCACTTAAGATCTGAGATTATTTTTCCAGGTGTGTCTAAGCCTCATTTCTGCCACTTGAAATGCCCGAGGTGCACTTTTGGGGTTCAGTCACTTAAACATTATATTCTTCTTCCGTAGGCACCTTTATCCCAATGTCCTGCCTCTTGACAGTCCTATCAAAGCCAGGCATGCATTTCTTTCATCCATGCTGCTTGAGTGATGGCTTAGGTGCTCATTTTGACTAGTACTGTCATTTGACTTACATTATTTTCTTCCTCAAGTGCTTACTTCAGTCACATCAGCCACTTGAAAGTTTGTTCTAACTGCTGATCAAAGGCCAGGCACGCCTTTTCATTCTGTCAACAAAAGTCACCACCAGGACGCAAGGCCTCTCATTTGAAATGCTGCATGCTGTCTTCAGGCACATCTTTCATGTGCTTCTGCAATCCATCTTTCCTTCAGATGCCTAATTCTGCCATTTGAAAACTTCTTCAGCTCCTGAATGCTGCTTGGCAGATGACATGAAGAAAAAAATAACAACTTTTTATCATATAAATACTTAAGAATGTATTCATTTTTGACAAAAAGGCAGAATGCAAATTTGAACTTTGTTGGTTGCAGTTTAGTAGTTGTGGGTTCTCAAGAGAAGTATGACATTTCCAGTAATTCATGGGAGGGTTTTAGATCCAAATGTTGATGTCATTTGTTCTATGCCAATATTTTGGTGAAATTGATCATAAACATATACATTATGATATCTTTTGTTGGCTTGTTTCAGCTATCGTGTATTGATTGTGGATTCACATTCAACAAAGAAAGTGTTCAGGCCCATACACAATGTGTCTCTGAGCAGGTATGCTATTTTAAATGTTTTAAACTATCAAAATATCTTGCAGGCATTTTTAGATAGACATATGTCAAATTTGTAGTAAACTATTTATGAAGCTTAGGAGAAATCATTCACATCATTCATGTGTTATAGATTTATGTTGGCTGGCCTGATAGTGTTGATTTTTTTCTCAAGATTACAAATATTTCTGAATATGCTTGACATATATCAAATTGCTACTAAACTATTTATGAAGCTTAGGAGAAATCATTCACATCATTCATGTGTTATAGATTTATGTTGGCTGGCCTGATAGGGTTGACTTTTTTCTTAAGATTACAAATATTTCTGAATATGCTTGGACTGAGTCTTTGATTTGCAATTTATCTTCTCAATGCACTTTTTACTACATTTTACTTAGGCATTGATGAATTCATAAGAGGGATCCATGAAACTAGAATTTATTGTGTGTGAAATTGAAATATTAATCATTGACTTGAAATTTTTGATATAGAAAGTTGGGGACAGTGTTGAATGTAATTGGTAAGGGCATAACTTCAATATACTTTTTTTCGAAAAGGTTAACTTAAACAAATGATCTTACTGAATTCCCATTGCTGTGGAATCATAGTGCTACTCAAGCTACTTTACCACAGGAATGTGTTTTAAAATGGTTCCATTTCTTCGAGTCTATGGGGCATACCTTAAAATAGATTTTGATCCAAACTATCACTATTGAGGGCCAAAACTGAAGCCTGATCCACTGCTACATTCACCAAAAAGTCTACTAACTTATTCCATTTGTTATAGCAATGACTGAGTTGGACAATAGAGAAGGAAGACAAAAGGCATAGAGCTTCCTCAAATACCAGCCGTTTTTCCAACTCGGGCAAGAACTTTTCTTTACCCTCAACATTTAGATGCTTACACTTAGCCAAATAAGCCAAATCAATTCCAGCAACCATAGCTTCCCTCTTTGCCTCATTATTTGTCATGTGGCAAATAATTTAGAGAATTACCTTTCACAAAATGACCCTTGGAATCTCTCAACACCACACCAACGCCTGCTAGACTACGGTTACCCCTTGAAGCACCATCAAAATTGAGCTTAAGAAGGTTCTCAGGATGTTTCGACCAAGATCCAAAATTCCAAACATACTTTTTAAAGATTACCCCATTAATGGGGGAAGGAACTAGGATACATTTCAAAACTTTCGGACCATAGCAGGTGAAAGAACCCGAACCTAAAGCAATAATGGGGGAAGAATATGCCTCAATGGAAGGTACAATTCTTCTCCAATACATTTCTTCCAAGAGAGGAACCTCCCTAAAGATGTGTCTATTTTGCTCTAGCCAAATCACTCAGAGTACACATCAAGGCATTCTTCCACAAAGGAGCCTAGTGAGGAGAACCCCTTGGCCAACTACAAAGCATTAGATATATAGGAGGGAGAGCCCAATTCCAACCCACATAATCAATCACTTGATTCCACAAAGCTACCATGAAAAAAGGGCAATGGAGTAGTAAATGAACCACAAATTTCTCAATGATTTACATAGGAGGCTCTAGAAAATACCCATTTAACCAAATTGTCGAAAGTTCAGATCTTATTCATAGCTTCCAACCAAGCAAATGTATTACACATGGGTGGGCTTCTTTGCACCAAATCATCATAACCAGCCAATAATCCAAAGGGGAAAATATTTATTACACAAGAGATTGTATCCATCTCCAACCTTGTAAACCAGCGTTGGGTAACCAATATAACAAATCTGATCTGATTGTTCAATTGAGGAGTACAAATTCCTTGAAGAAGAGACCATATCATCTCCTTTGATCCCCTCAAAAGGGAAGATTTACAAAGCTTTTCTAGCATTTGAGATGTCTACTCTCTTGAACTTTTATATCCCAATAATCACACAGCCTGGAGCCCCAAAGAGAAACCAAGAATCTTGCACCTGATCAAGCCCAAGACAAGAATCAGTCCAAAACTTTGTGTTTTTACCATCATCATCATCCCAAGAAAATCGGGAACCAATAACATCTCGAGCTGAAGCTGTAAAATTCCAAACCAAAGAACCCCTAGGCAGCTCATCTGTCGAGAAAAACCAAGAACATCTTGACTTTTAGATATTTATGACACAAGAATGCACTCCACCAAGCATTTGGCTCCTCAAAGATTCTCAATGCCATTTTAGCACCTAGGGCGAAGTTATGCAGCTCCAAATCTCTAACTCTTGCTTCCCCTTGACCTTTGAGCCTACAAACTCTATCCCAACTTGTTCTTCTTATCTTCGCCCACTCCTTGCCAAAGGAAGGTTCTATAGATAGCATTGATCTTCACAACTGCCAATTTTGGAACCAGGAGGACAAAGAATAAATAAATTGGAATTGCTTGAAGTACCGATTTGATCTTAAGTACATGACTAGCTAAGGTCAACCACATGCCACTCTAAGAGGTCAACCGATCTTGAATCTTTTACACATTTTCTTTCCAAAGTTTAGCTTTGCACAAATCTGTAATTAATGGAATGCCCAAATATTTATTGGGGATAGATGCCACCTTAAAACCAAAACATCAATAATACAAAGTTGAAGATAAGTGCCCACATTAAAGAAGAAAAATTTGGATCTCTCCTTGTTAATGAATTGACCAATGGCTGCACCATAACAAATTAGAATTTTTTTCAGAGATCTAGCTTTTGTAGCTGAGGCCTACCCAAACAACAGTGTATTGTCCACAAATTGCAAGTGAGTTCTTGAAATCTCTCCATTTCCACATGTCAATTTCAAGTATCAATTTAGAGCCTCAACCATCAAGATAAACATGTAGGAGGAGTGAGGATCACCTTGACAAATACCTCTGGAGTGATTGAAGAACCCAGCCAGATTGCCATTAACCAAAACAAAGAACCAAGCACTAGACATTGAACTCAAAGCCCAAGTAATCTACTTAGAAGAGAAACCAAATGGTTTAAGCACCACCTTTAGAGAATTCCAGCCAACCGTTCCTTTCTCCTTCCCTTTCTTCAAAGAATGTATAATCTTGTGAGTCAACACAATACCATCCATAATTTGTCTTCAAACCTTCAACCTCTCTATAATGGCCTCTGAGATGACCTTGTTAATGGAATTACAAATGGCAATAGGTCTGAAATCAGCAGAGGAAGGATTTGGCTTATTTGGAATTAAGACTAAAAGCATACATTTAAATTCCTTCAAGACCTTGCTTGATTTTATAGATTCATTAAACACAACTATAATTATTAATGCCTATGCCTAATAAATCCCAGAAAGTCTAAAAAAGGGCTGCTTGGAACCCATCTAGGCATAGAGCTTGGCTCTCCTTGAAAGCATAAACCATTGCTAACATCCTCCTCAGAGAAAGGGACTAATAATCAGCTTTCCATTCCTCACTAACTAGACAAGGGATGGACCTCAAAAGCCTATCCTTCAAGACCTTGCCTGATTTTAAAGATTCATTAAACACAACTATAATACCTTTGCCGAACAAATCCCAAAAAATCTGAAAAAATGCTGCTTGGAACCCATCTAGGCCTAGAGCTTTGCCCTCCTTCAAAGCAAAAACCATCATTAACATCCTCAAAAGAAAGGGACTAATAATCAGCTTTTCCATTCCTCACTAACTAGACAAAGGATGGACCTGAAAAACCTATCCATAGAAGTACTATTTGAACCAACACCTCCAACCACATATAAATGATTTGAACCCACAACAAGGAGAATAGAAACTTTAGACAACCAACATTGACTAAACCAATTCATAGAGGCTAGGAATTTTTCCAAAGATTCAACAATATAATAGAAACCCTTCCTTATATTATTGTAGGTAAAGGTCCCTTGTTTAGGCACAATGTCAAGTAGGAAATTCCTTGCCAAAAAATCCTTGAAATGGGTAACTTTGCTTGCTCCAACCCATTTATCTTGGACCCTTTCAATGGGATGACTCCACACAAAAAACACATCTTGACTTTGAAGAAAGGAGAGCTGATTTGAGATTTCAGCCCAAAACTTTCTTCTTCTACTAGAACTAGTAGGGCCATACACATTAAACACAAACCCATAAATATTCTCCTTGAAAAACATAAAGGAACAGTAAATCTAGTTCAACTTCATGGCTACAAGATCAACGTGCACATTAAAAGTGTTGGTGCTTAGAGTTGTAGGTTCCGAAATCCCTAAAGTTAATCTGTTCTCTGAGTGCTAGGGGTGTCAAACCTAGAGAAATAGGCCTCTAACTTATGATCAAGCTGGGAGCTTTGTGCACCAATTTGTTAAGGTTTGTAAGACCTTTGGCTTCAGATTCAACTAGACCCAAGGGAGGCTTCCCTAGAGGTATCTTGAATAGGATTAAACTAGTGTCAACCCAAGTTTCCAGGACGAGGACGGGGACGGCGGGACGAGTTCCCAAGTTTCCGATTTTTCAGGCCAAATTTGGGGATGGCGGGGGATGGCTATATAAAATATAGGAAAAATTAAAATATATAGGGAAACTTTAAATATTCATATGAAAACATAGATAAAGCATGCATATATACATTATAGAAGCTTAGCATATAACATTTGTGTTAAGAATTCATTGTCAATACTCAATATGCATTCAAAATTCAGAATTCATTGTGAATATGCATGTGATATTAAACATAGTACACTGCTGCCATCCCCTGGCTGTCCCTTGCCCCCGGGACGTTTCCGGGACGGGGATGGGGGGATTTAGACCCGGGGATGCATCTAAATAAACTGCTGCAGTAGTACCTAGTGTACACCTAATCCCAAAAGTTGTCAATAGGCCAAGGACTAACTAATTGCTATGACCTCTATTAAGCTGATAAGCACATCACTCCATGACAATAGGATGTTGGTACACAAAACATGATTCTCTAGGATGATAATAGTTTAAGGATCACTGAGGATGGTTTCCTTGGTTATAATGCTGAATCATGAGGTGCATACAAAATTACTTCCTATTCCTAATCTATTGGTATAAGATGTTTTCAGTTTGAGTGCACGGTGGATCATTTCTTCTAGGACCGGTGCCTATTCATTGGGTTAGAGAGTCCATATACACCAAGAAAGACAACACAAATCATAAAGGAATATGAGTTGTGCATATACATACACTACAAATAATGATAGTAAGCAACTAAACATACTTAGGAGTCCATCCCTAAACTACAAAAATCCATATGCAATAATTAAATGACCATTACAACGCTGGCAATGTCTTAGAATGTTGTGACATTCATCAAATATCTATTACATTCATACTAGCACATATGGCAAGAGGAAACCGTAAGCTAGAAGTTCGCTAAAGATCCACAAATGGAGCTATGGAGACATTTAGTAACATAAATCATTTACAATATTAACCTCCTTTTGATTTACAACAAATGCCACTCTAATGACAATTGGACATGTAGGAGTTGAAACCCTAGAAGCTCCTTTGCACTTGTAGTCGTGCGGATGTGCGAAATGACTAACCTTCTTGTTGGAAAACGATGTGGTGTATATGGCGCTAAGTTGGATGCCATATCGCTTTGAGAATCAAGGAGGAATTGGTGTTCAATGCATGTGGTGTGCAAGGCAAGCTTAGACCGTACAAAATCTGCCAAATGAGCAATTTGGAATAGGTGTGAGGACCATTGGGAATTGGAATTCGACCACTACATTAGTGGCAACATGGCCTTATTCTCCATTGCTGAAAGTACATTTGAATTCGTGCCCTTAAGACAGACAACTATTTATGGGCAAGAAAACTCCTCTGGAGTTGTTGTGGCATCAAATTTGGTCATTAATGGCAACCTAGGTTGTGTAGGGAGGTAGGTGGGAGTGAATAGTGCAAAATGCTAGAGTTTCAGGGATGGGGGTTGGGGATACCTCATAACCCATACCACTTGTTGGGGATTGAGGATTAGGAGAATGTCCTTCCTCATGCCCAAAGTAGACAAATAAAGTTATCTCTGCATCATTGACTTTGAAAGGATACATGAAGGGAAATATCAGGAGTTAGGAATTTGGGATATCAAAGAATCCATCCCACAAGGCATGCGAGTAAGGATAGGTCCGAACTTGCGAACTTGATAAAATAATAGTGGGAAGTATCAGGTGTTGATGTTCATGCAGCGTCGGTCATTACTTCCAGCGGATCTCCTTTACTTCATATGATAAATTAAATAATAGCCAAAGCTATTTAATTTATGAAGTCAGCGATCTATCTTGAAGAGGCACGATTTTTTATGAAGGTGCGATTTGATGAATAGGTCCGATTTCCTTATTAAGGCCGACATCATGTTACATATGGGCAGGATTTGTTATGAAGAGTTGTGATTTTATGAGGCTGACCTCTTGTATTTAAGAGACACGAATTTTGAATATAGGCCGACTTGTTTATGAAGAGTCATGTCTCTCTCTTCCGTTTGTATATATTCTCATTGGTTGTACTTCATTTGTAATTAATTTTCATTCACATACATTGTTCATTCGATATTCATGAAATGCTTAATTCGGGTGTCACCAAGAGCAAATATTTCAATGGCACTGAATCACGTAGAAGGCTGAGTTTACATCTGGAAGAGTTCGATATTACTAGCTGAAAGCACTATATTTCAAGTGCAGATTGCGTCTTGTAGAAGGCTGAGTTTATTGTCAGGGGGCTAGCTTTCTGCACTAAAATAACACACTTTCTAGCTACCTACGACACCGTTTTCGCTTACTCGAGCTACTCCGAAGGATGCTAGCTCTTTGGGTCTGATTCGGAGTACGCCTTCACTTAATGCACACCGAACTCTTTCCTCTTGCAGCGGAATGGTATTCACGACTCTAGCACGGGATCGCACTAGAACCGACGGTATTCACGAATCCTCAACTGGGCAGCTACTGATCCGAATATAGGGCAAATAACTAGCTTTATTGTCTTAAAAGGCCTCGGGCCCACTTACAATAAAAGAGAGTCTTTAATACTCTCACAAGACTGGTTACAAAACAATGAGTCCCTAACTCACTGGAACAACTGCCCTTAGGAACACGGACACTCTTCAGGTTCTGATGACCCCTTCACGTGACCTCTGATCCCTGATCTACTTCTGACTAGAACTTGTTGTTGTTGATGCGGATCTGACTGGTGATCTTCAAGGAGGAGTGTCGCGTTCTCCCAATCGAGCTACACGACGGCTTACCCTGTCCACAACCCACTGCCCCTTCTGTTTGGGAACAGGCTGACCTCAACGTGTCGCTTTGATTCGCTTTTTGGAACTCTCTGCACTGGGAGCATTCAATGCAGTATGGACCTTCGCTTTGAGGGCTTGAATACGATTTTTCTTGGGTGTAGTGTTTCAACTACGTCGGGGATGTATGCTCCCCTATATAAGCTATTAGTATGAATCCCTGACCATGGTAGGATGACTCCGAGGAATGGCCCAATAACCCAATTTCCTCCTTCCGTCATTCACTCCACTGCTCTCGATTATCAGGTAGCAACCCTGTTTCCAACCTTGATGAACTCACTGTGTTTGCAAGCACGATGAGCCCTGTTGGGCTGCGTCCACCACTCTGGGTGTCCGGCTTAGTGCGAACTCCTTTGTTGAATCCGACTTGTGCTCCACGGTATGAGTTCCACTCCCCAGCGTGCTCGCCTTATTGGAACACTGGTGTGAGCCCCAGGATAGGGCTGCACTCGGCCGTGAGGGTGATTTTCCCTGTCCCTGGTGTTTGACTCTCATACCCCTGACATTCTCCCCCACTTAAAAATAGGCGACGTCCCTGACGCCTGCACACAAATCACTTGTTGGACTTGGTGCGAAGAATGCGCCCGACTTTCTTTCGGGACTTATAACTGTGCTTGGGAGTCCCTTTAGAGGAACTCCAAGACCTCATCTTCAAACTTCCACAGGCTTTTTGCTTTTTCCCATGTAGCTTCGTCCCTGGGCTGGCCCTGCTAATGTACCAAGAACTCTTTCCACCTGTAGTCGCCGAATCTGCGCTCCTTCACTGCAAGTATCTCCTGTATTTGCACGTTGGGCTTATCCAACACATTCGCTGGTCCCCTACTAGGAATGCTTCTACTTGGGTCCTCCGCATCATAATGCATTGGACGAAGTTGGCTCACATGGAATACGTTGTGAACTCGCATGTGACTTGGAAGCTTTAGCTTGTAGGCTACCTTACCTACCTTCTCCACGATCTCGTAAGGCCCTTCGAACCTTCTTATGAGAGCATGACTCAAGCCCTTGGGTGGCTTGAACTAAAATAAATCCAATTTTAGGCGTACCTTGTATCCTACTTTGAAGTCCACGACACTTTTGTTTGCGTCTGCGTACCCCTTCATTCTTTCTGTAGCCTTAACCATGTGATGGCGAGCCAAGTCGACTCTATCTTGCCAATCGTTGAGATGATCTACTACTGTAGGGCATGGCCCTTTGTATTCACTGAATACTGTATGCGGGGTCAAGGGTTGTTGCCCAGTTGCCAAGTGAAACGGCGAATACTCGCTTGACCTCGATTTCTGCAAGTTGTAACAGAACTGCGCGGAATCCAAAAGCTTCGGCCAGTTTGACTGGTCCGACCACTCAAAGTGTCTCAAATAATCCTCCAACACTGCATTGACAAGCTCGGTCTGGCTGTCGGTCTCCGGGTGATGGCTTATGGACATGAGGAGCTTCGTTCCCATGAGCTTAAACAGTTCTGACCAAAAATTTGATGTGAACCGGGGATCCCTATCACTGATGATACTTAGTGGAACTCCCTAGCACTTTACCATGTTCCGATAGAAATAGACGGCGGCAACCTCCGCTGTGCACGGTGTCTGACACGGCACAAAGATCCCATATTTTGAGAACTTGTCGACTACGACCATAATGCCTTATTATGAAGTCCATTGATATACTGACCCAAGGTCGAATCGGAACTGGTAGGGGTTGGAGCAAGCCTGCTGGAACCTGCGTCAAAACCTTGTCCTGCTGAAAAATGAGGCAACTTCGGACCTAGTCATCCACATCCTTCTGCATCATCGGCCAATAGAACCCTCCTTCCAGGAGTGCAAGAGTCCTCTTCTGTCTTGGGTGTCCTGCCCACAGGGTGTCATGACATTCATGCATTAGGTCTCTGCGCAAACTCCTGTATCTGGGAACATAGACTCTGTTCTGGGTAAACATCATAATACCATTCTGATCACTGAACTTTCGAGTCTTCCCTTCCTTGCACTGCTTCCACAGAGCTGCAACTTGAGGGTCTTCCATATGGTGAACGAGACGGCTTAATGTATCTTGCCTCTAGCAACTCTTCTAGCTGCCTCTTAAGCTCAACCATCTCAGGGCCAGACAACCGATATGGTGCCTGGGCAGGAGGTCTAGCTCTTGGCTGTAACTCAATTCGATGGTCCACCGCTCTTCTCGGTGGGAGTTTTGTCGGTAGCTTTCTGGCATTCTATCCTCGAACTCAAGTATGATCTCGTCGACATCTAGCGGAATGGGTGCCTCAGTGGCACCATCCATTTCATCCCACCCTCCAAGCAAGCCAGCCAAGAACATTGGTTCTTTATTGTTCTTCTTCGTTGACTTCATGCTCAGAGCCGAAACCACTTGGCCTTTCCCACTCTGTCTCCTTTCTGTCGTCTTTACCAGACTCGTCTGAATTGGGTCCATAAACATGAGACTTTCCAGGTGTGGGATTACTGCTACTTTTCCGAGCCTTAAGAACTCTTGGCCTAGGATCAATTCAAACTCCTCCATTTTTATGGCCATTATGTCCATTATGTCCATCTTACTGTGCCAACTCCCAACTGATGTGGGTACATCCCTGATGATACCACTGATCTTTTGTGCTAGCGAGGTGACTGCCTTAAAGGTACTCGTGCCTGGTTGCACCTTGAGTCCTATTGCTTTGGCTTTCTTAGCCGAAATGTAGTTGTGGGTGGCCCTTGAATCCACCAATGCAACAATGCCTCTTCCGTCTAGGCGTGCATCCACGAAGCACAACTTATGCTTTTCTATTGGTTTGGCCGCTGTGGCCTTCGACTGCCCTGATGTTGACGCGTTGAGCGCATGTAACTAAACAACTCCCAACTTTGTAGCTGATTCATCCTGTTCTGCATGGCCTTCTGTACTGTTTAGCCTCTGCCTCTGGATATTCTCTAGCCCAGTGGGCACCTTTGTTGCAGATAAAGCATGTACCAGGTGTCTTGGTTGTGTTCTTTGATCCTCCTCCAGATCCTTTCGTCAAATCTTTTCCAGAACCCTTTTTCTGGTTTCCATTGGCTCTAGTTGAAGTACTCAGTCCTGCCTTTGCTAGATCCTTGCTGTCCTTTGACACCCGACTGAGACTTCTTCTTGAATTTCTGTTGACCGCCCGATTCTTTGTTCGACTCTCTAGTGTAGTCGGTCAATCGGTCTGTAGCTGCGACGGCTGCAGTTAAGGTCGTCACATTAGAGCGCCTGAGCTCGGTCTGAGCCCACGGTGGTAGTCCCCTCATGAATTGAAAGAGCTGGTCTTGTTCCGACATGTCTTTAATCTCCAACATTAAACTGGTAAATGCCTTTATATACTCTCGCATCTTACCGACATATCTCAATTCCATGAGTCGCATCCTCGCAGTCCAAGATGAGTTCTCGGGTTTAAACTGCACTCTCAATGCTTCCTGGAGCTTGACCTAGGTATCCACCTCTGCACTGGCTTGCCCTTCCTCGGATCCTCCACTCTGTTTATCCACCAGGGCTTCACCGTAGTATCTGTAAGGTATGTCGCAGCTGTCTTAACTTTGGCTTCTTTTGACAAGCCCTGCATGGTACCAAGATATTGATCCATGTCCCAAAAGTAGTTCTCTAGGACCTTATTGTCCGGCATCCCGTTATATTCTGACGGGCGTTTTGTTGGAAAACTAGAGCCGACACCTCCCTGAGACATTGTCGTGGCGAGGTTCTTTAAGAACTTCATGTCATCCTCTAATCTCTGTTGACTCATCCCAACACTTATCTGGGTCTGCAGTTTAGAGACTTCATTCTCCAACTGGCTGATTCGGTATGCCGATCCGACACCCTCAATGTTTTCCATTCGATCTTCCAGATCACTTAATTGGTCCTTCGTCCCTGTCCTCAAGCGACGGGGATTCATGTGGAATCCTGCCCGTGCTCTCGATGACAGCTCATCATGTAGGTTTTGATCTACTCGAGGACTTTCTTCCTCCTAGGGGATGCTCTCCCGAGGACTTCCTTCCTCCTGGGCGATGCGCTCTGCATCGGAGCCTCCCGGACCTTCTGATGCTGTTTCCATCAACATAGAAGTAATTGGCACGAGGTTTCTTTTCTTTAAACCTCAACTTGGCGTATCGAGAGACTGGGCTCTGATACCAACTGTCATGGGCCTAGCTTTTGCACTGAAATAGCACACTTTCTAACCGCCTGCGGCACCATTTTCTACTTACTCGAGCTACTCCGTAGGATGCTAGCTCTTTGGGTCCGATCCGGATTACGCCGTCACTTAGTGCACACCGAGCTCTTTTCTCTTGCAGCGGAATGGTATTCACGACTCTAGCACGGGATCGCACTAGAACCGGCGGTATTCACGAATCCTCAACCGAGCGGTTGCTGATCCGAATATAGGGCAAATAACTAGCTTTATTGTCTTAAAAGGCCTCGGGCCCACTTACAATAAAAGAGAGTCTTTAATACTCTCACAAGACTGGTTACAAAACAATGAGTCCCTAACTCACTGGAACAACTTCCCTTAGGAACACGGACACTCTTCAGGTTCTGATGACCCCTTTAGGTGACCTCTGATCCCTGCTCTACTTCTGACTAGAACTTGTTGTTGCTGATGCTGATCTGACTGGTGATCTTCAAGGAGGAGCGTCGCGTTCTCCCAATCGAGCTACATGACAGCTTACCCTGTCCACAGCCCACTGCCCCTTCTGTTTGGGAACAGGCTGACCTCAACGCGGCACTTTGATTCGCTTTTTGGAACTCTCTGCATTGGGAGCATTCAATGCAGTATGGACCTTCGCTTTGAGGGCTTGAATACGATTTTTATTGGGTGTAGTGTTTCAACTATGTCGGGGATGTATGCTCCCCTATATAAGCTATTAGTATGAATCCCTGACCAAGGTAGGATGACACTGAGGAATGGCCCAATCACCCAATTTCCTCCTTCCGTCATTCTCTCCGCTGCTCTCGATTCTCAAGTAGCAACCTTGTTTCCAACCTTGATGAACTCACTGTGTTTGCAACCACGATGAGCCCTGTTGGGCTGCATCCACCACTCTGTGTGTCCGGCTTTGTGCGAATTGCTTTGTTGAATCCGACTTGCGCTCCACGGTATGAGTTCCACTCCCTAGCGTGCTTGCCTTATTGGAACACTGGTGCGAGCCCCGGGATAGGGCTGCACTCGGCCGCGAGGGTGATTTTCCCTGCGTCCGTGGTGTTGGACTCTCATACCCCTGACATAAATGAGAGTCCAACACAAGGGACGTAGGGAAAATCACCCTCGCGGCCGAGTGCAGCCCTATCCTGGGGCTCGCACCAGTGTTCCAATAAAATAAGGTGAGCACGCTGGGTAGTGGAACTCATACCGTGGTGCGTAAGTCAGATTCAACAAAGGAGTTCGCACTAAGCCGGACACCCAGAGTGGTGGACACAGCCCAACAGGGCTCATCGTGCTTGCAAACGCAGTGAGTTCATCAAGGTTGGAAATAGGGTTGCTACCTGAGAATGGAGAGCAGCGGAGAGAATGACGGAAGGAGGAAATTGGGTGATTGTGCCATTCCTCGGTGTCATCCTACCGTGGTTAGGGATTCGTACTAATAGTTTATATAGTGGAGCATACAACCTCGACGTAGTTGAAACACTACACCTAAGAAAAATCGTATTCAAACCCTCAAAGCAACGGTCCATACTGCATTGAATGCTCCCAGTGCAAAGAGTTCCAAAAAGCGAATCAAAGCGCCGCGTTGAAGTCATCTTTTTCCCAAACAGAAGGGGCAGTGGGCTGTGGACAGGGTAAGCTGTTGTGTAGCTCGATTAGGAGAACGCGACGCACCTCCTTGAAGATCACCAGTTAGATCAACATCAGCAACAACGAGATCTAGTCAGAAGTAGATTAGGGATCAGAGGTCACGTGAAGGGGTCATCAGAACCTGAAGAGTGTCCGTGTTCCTAAGGGAAGTTGTTCCAGTGAGTTAGGGACTCATTGTTTTGTAACCAGTCTTGTGAGAGTATTAAAGACTCTCTTTTATTGTAAGTGGGCCCGAGGCCTTTTAAGACAATAAAGCTAGTTATTTGCCCTATATTTGGATCAGCAGCCGCTCGGTTGAGGATTCGTGAATACCGTCGGTTCTAGTGCGATCTCGTGCTAGAGTCGTGAATACCATTGCACTGCAAGAGAAAAGAGCTCGGTGTGCACTAAGTAACGGCGTAATCTGGATCGGACCCAAAGAGCTAGCATCCTACGGAGTAGCTCGAGTAAGTAGAAAATGGTGCCGCAGGCGGTTAGAAAGTGTGCTATTTCAGTGCAAAAGCTAGGCCCCTCACAGTTGGTATCAGAGCGCAGTCTCTCGATACGCCGAGTTGAGGTTTAAAGAAAAGAAACCTCGTGCCAGTTAGTTCTATGTCGATGGAAACTACATCAGAAGGTCTGGGAGGCTTCTATGCAGAGCGCATCGCCCAGGAGGAAGGAAGTCCTCGGGAGAGCATCCCTCAGGAGGAAGAAAGTCCTTGAGTAGATCAAAGCCTAGATGATGAGCCGTCACCGAGAGCATGGGCAGGATTCCACACGAATCCCCGTCGCTTGAGGACAAGGACGAAGGACCGATTAAGTGATCTGGAAGATCGAATGGAAAACATTGAGGGTGTCGGATCGGCATATCGAATCAGCCAGTTGGAGAATGAAGTCTCTATACTGCAGACCCAGATAAGCATTGGTATCAGAGATCACTAGAGGTTAGAGGACGACATGAAGTTCTTAAAGAACCTCCTCACGACGATGTCTCAGGGAGGTGTCGGCTCTAGTCTTCCAGCGAAACGCTCGTCAGAATATAACGGTATGCGGGACGATAAGGTCCTAGAGAACTACTTTTGGGACATGGATCAATATCTTGATACCATGCCGGGCTTGTCAGAAGAAGCCAAAGTTAAGATAGCTGCGACATACCTTACAGATGCGGCGAAGCTCTGGTGGATAAACAGAGTGGAGGATCTGAGGAAGGGAAAGCTAGTGCCAGAGGTGGATACTTGGGCCAAGCTCCAGGAAGCATTGAGAGTGCAGTTTAAACCCAAGAACTCATCTTGGACTGCGAGGATGCGACTCATGGAATTGAGATATGTCGGTAAGATGCGAGAGTATATAAAGGCATTTACCAGTTTAATGTTGGAGATTAAAGACATGTCGGAACAAGACCAACTCTTTCAATTCATGAGGGGACTACCATCGTGGGCTCAGACCGAGCTCAGGCGCTCGAATGTGACGACCTTAACTGCAGCCGTCGCAGCTACAAACCGATTGACCGACTACACGAGAGTCGAACAAAGAATCGGGTGGTCAACAAAAATTCAAGAAGAAGTCTCAGTCGGTGTTGAAGGATAGCAAGGACCTAGCGAAGGCAGGATCGAGTACTTCAACTAGAGCCAGTGGAAACCAGAAAAAGGGTTCTGGCAAAGATTTGACGAAAGGATCTGGAGGAGGATCAAAGAACACAACCAAGACACCTGGTACATGCTTTATCGGCAACAAATGTGCCCATTGGGCCAGAGAATGTCCAGAGAGGTAGAGGCTAAACAGTACAGAGGGCCATGCGGAGCAGGATGAATCAGCTACAAAGTTGGGAGTTGTTCAGTTGCACGCGTTCAACGTGTGAACGTCATGTTAGTCGAAGGCCACGGCGGCCAAACCTATAGACAAGCATAAGTTGTGCTTCGTGGATGCACGCCTAGACGGGAGAGGCATTGTTGCATTGGTGGATTCAGGGGCCACCCACAACTACATTTCGGCTAAGAAAGCCAAAGCAATGGGACTAAAGGTGCAACCAGGCACGAGTACCTTTAAGGCAGTCACCTCACCAGCACAGAAGATCAGTGGTATCATCAGGGATGTACCCACATCAGTTGGGAGTTGGCACAGTAAGATGGACATAATGGCCATAGAAATGGAGGATTTTGAATTGATCCTAGGCCAAGAGTTCTTAAGGCTCGAAAAAGTAGCAGTAATCCCACACTTGGAAAGTCTCATGTTTATGGACCCAGTTTAGACGAGTCTGGTAAAGACGACAGAAAGGAGACAGAGTAGGAAAGGCCAAGTGGTTTCGGCTCTGAGCATGAAGAAGTCAACGAAGAAGAACAAAGAACCAATGTTCTTGGCTGCCTTGCTTGGAGGGTGGGATGAAATGGATGGTGCCACTGAGGCACCCATTCCGCCAAATGTTGACGAGATCATACTTGAGTTCGAGGATAGAATTCCAGAAAAGCTATCGACAGAACTCCCACCGAGAAGAGCGGTGGACCATCGAATTGAGTTACAGCCAGGAGCTAGACCTCTTACCCAGGCACCATATCGGTTGTCTAGCCCTGAGATGGTTGAGCTTAAGAGGCAGCTAGAAGAGTTGCTAGAGGCGGGATACATTAAGCCATCTCGTTCACCATATGGAGCGCCAGTATTGTTTCAAAAGAAAAAAGACGGAACACTGAGGCTATGCGTAGACTTCAGGGCACTCAACAAGCTCACCATCAAAAACAAATATCCCCTACCATTAATAGCTGACTGCTTCGATCACCTAGCAGGGGCGAAGGTCTTCACAAAGTTGGATTTAAAGCAGGGTTACTATTAGGTCAGGATTGCATCAGGGGATGAAGAAAAGGTGAACTGTGTGACCAGATATGGGTCATACGAATTTATGGTCATGCCCTTTGGGCTGTGCAACGCTCTGGTGACCTTTTGCACACTTATGAATGACGTGTTCCAGCCGCTATTTGATAAGTCAGTGGTGGTGTATCTGGATGATATCCTAGTGTATAGTAAGACCATGGAGGAACAGAAGGTTCACCTGGTGGAGATGTTTGAGTTGCTCCGGGAGCACCAACTCTTCGTTAAAATGGAAAAATGTGTTTTCGCGCAAGAGGAAGTCCACTTCCTCGACCATATCGTGTGCAAAGGTTTGATCAGGCCAGATCCAGAAAAGCTCCAAGCAATTAGGGATTGGGAGCCGCTTCAGAATATTCACGAAGTGAGGCAGTTTTTGGGCTCGACAAACTACTACCGTAAGTTTGTAGCGGGATACAGCAAGATTGCGGCCCCGTTGACAGACCTTTTGAAGAAGGACCGAAAATGGAACTGGTCACATAAGTGCAGGATAGCGTTCGAGTTACTCAAGGAGAAGCTCACCACGGAATCAGTGCTTGCTCTACTTGACTTCAGTAAGCCTTTTGAGGTGCAAAGTGATGCATCAGACTATGCAGTTGGGGGTGTTCTTATGCAAGAAGGGCATCCAGTGGCTTACGAGTCGAGAAAGTTGAACGATAGGGAAAGGGTCTATCTCGCCCATGAAAAGGAAATGACAGGGATCGTACATTGTCTTCAAACGTGGAGGCATTATCTCTTGGCGCACCAATCATTGTCAAGACAGATAATATCAGTTTAACGTACTTCAAAACTCAGGCTAAGTTGACACCAAAGCAGGCTAGATGGCAGGAATTTCTAGCCGAGTTCGATTATGAGATCCAATACAACCCTGGAAAGCATAATGTTGTGGCGGATGCACTGAGCAGAAAATCACAGTTAATGGCAGTAGAGGGGGAGTTAGAAAGTGACACGGTCAACGCTAGTCAAGTGACTCGACAAAAATGATTGAGACCATCAAGTAAGGCTTGGTGGAAGACCCTCAAGTTGCAACTCTGTGGAAGCAGTGCAAGGAAGGGAAGACTCGAAAGTTCAATGATCAGAATGGTATTATGATGTTTACCCAAAATAGAGTCTATGTTCCCAGATACAGGAGTTTGCGCAGAGACCTAATGCATGAATGTCATGACACCCTATGGGTAGGACACCCAGGACAGAAGAGGACTCTTGCACTCCTGGAAAGAGGGTTCTATTGGCCGATGATGCGGAAGGATGTGGATGACTAGGTTTGAAGTTGCCTCATTTGTTAGCAGGACAAGGTTGTGATGCAGGCTTCAGCAGGCTTGCTCCAACCCCTACTAGTTCCGGTTCGACTTTGGGCCAGTGTTTCAATGGACTTCATCACCGGTCTACCCAACGTCGAAGGTTTTTCAAGCATTATGGTTATAGTCGACAGGTTCTCAAAATATGGGAGCTTTGTGCCGTGTCAGACACCGTGTACAGTGGAGGTTGCCGCCGACTACTTCTATCGGAACGTGGTAAAGTACTGGGGAGTCCCACTAAGTATCATCAGTGATAGGGATCCCCGGTTCACATCAAATGTTTGGGCTGAACTATTTAAGCTCATGGGAATGGAGCTCCTCATGTCCACAAGCCATCACCCAGAGACCGACGGCCAAACCGAGCGTACCAATGCAGTGTTGGAGGATTATTTGAGACACTTTGTGTGTTTGGACCAGTCAAATTGGCCGAAGCTTTTGGATTTTGCACAGTTCAGTTACAACCTACAAAGATCGGGATCAAGCCAGTTCTCGCCGTTTCACTTGGCAACTGAGCAACTACCCTTGACCTTGCATACAGTATTTAGTGGATACAAAGGGCCATGCCCTACAACAGTAGATCATCTCAACGATTGGGAAGATAGAGTCGTCTTGGCTCGCCATCACATGGTTAGGGCTGCAGAAAGAATGAAGGGGTACGCGGACGCAAACAAAAGGGCCGTGGATTTCAAGGTAGGAGACAAGGTACGCCTAAAATTGGATTTAGTTCAGTTCAAGCCACCCAAGGGCTTGAGTCATGCTCTCATAAGAAGGTTCGAAGGGCCTTACGAGATCGTGGAGAAGGTAGGTAAAGTAGCCTACAAGCTAAAGCTTCCAAGTCACATGCGAGTGCACAACGTATTCCATGTGAGCCAGCTCCGTCCAATGCATTATGATGCGGAGGACCCAAGTAGAGGCATTCCTAGCTGGGGACCAGCGAATGTGTTGGATAAGCCCAAGGTGCAGATACAGGAGATACTTGCAATGAAGGAGCGTAGATTCGGTGACTACAGGTGGAAAGAGTTCTTGGTACATTGGCAGGGCCAGCCCAGGGACGAAGCTACATGGGAAAAAGCAGAAAGCCTGTGGAAGTTTGAAGATGAGGTCTTGGAGTTCCTCCAAAGGGACTCCTAGGCACTGTTATAAACCCCAAAAGAAAGTCGGGCGCATTCTTCGCACCAAGTCCATCATGATGATTTGTTTGTAGGCGTCAGGGACGTCGCCTATTTTTAAGTGGGGGAGAATGTCAGGGGTATGAGAGTCCAACACTAGGGACGTAGGAAAAATCACCCTCGTGGCCGAGTGCAACCCTATCCTAGGGCTCGCACCAGTGTTCCAATAAGGCGAGCACACTGGGGAGTGGAATTCATACCGTGGAGCGCAAGTCGGATTCAACAAAGCAATTCGCACAAAGCCGGACACACAGAGTGGTGGATGCAGCCCAACAGGGCTCATCATGGTTGCAAACACAGTGAGTTCATCAAGGTTGGAAACAAGGTTGCTACCTGAGAATCGAGAGCAGCGGAGAGAATGACGGAAGGAGGAAATTGGGTGATTGGGCCATTCCTCAGTGTCATCCTACCTTGGTCAGGGATTCATACTAATAGCTTATATAGGGGAGCATACATCCCCGACATAGTTGAAACACTACACCCAATAAAAATCGTATTCAAGCCCTCAAAGCGAAGGTCCATACTGCATTGAATGCTCCCAATGCAGAGAGTTCCAAAAAGCGAATCAAAGTGCCGCGTTGAGGTCAGCCTGTTCCCAAACAGAAGGGGCAGTGGGCTGTGGACAGGGTAAGCCGTCGTGTAGCTCGATTGGGAGAACGCGACACACTTCCTTGAAGATCACCAGTTAGATCAGCATCAACAACAACGAGATCTAGTCAGAAGTAAAGCAGGGATCAGAGGTCACATGAAGGGGTCATTAGAACTTGAAGAGTGTCCGTGTTCCTAAGGGCAGTTGTTCCAGTGAGTCAGGGACTCATTGTTTTGTAACTAGACTTGTGAGAGTAATACTCTCTTTTATTGTAATTGGGCCCGAGGCCTTTTAAGACAATAAAGCTATTTATTTGCCCTATATTTGGATCAGCAGCCGCCTGGTTGAGGATTCGTGAATACCGCCGGTTCTAGTGCGATCCCATGCTAGAGTCGTGAATACCATTCCGCTGCAAGAGAAAGGAGCTCGGTGTGCATTAAGTGAAGGCGTAATCCGGATCGGACCCAAAGTGCTAGCATCCTCCGGAGTAGCTCGAGTAAGTAGAAAACGGTGCCGCAGGCGGTTAGAAAGTGTGCTATTTTAGTGCAAAAGCTAGCCCCCTAACAGTTTACATCTGGAAGAAGTTCATATAGTGCAGATCGACATATTGATAGAAGGCTGAGTGTATCATCTGAAGGCATTATAATATTACTGTGTTAGCATCAGATTGTGGTCCTCTTTCTTGGCCTTCATATTTGCCTCTTTGTAAAGAAGACATTTGTTGACATTCAATATATAAGTGATATATTGTTGCTTGGTTTTTCTCCCTCAAGTGGAGGGTTTTCCTAGGGTATATGCTGTGTTATTGTGTCTGATTTTGAGTTAAATTTCTGTGCTTTTCATCTGATCATTAAAAACTGACATCAGGTATCAAGAGTTGAGAGTGCTTAATATCTCATGCCCAAAAGTATCGCATTAGAGGTATTCCTACATCTTTGACTTTCATAAAGCATATAGAAGGAAGTGTAGGGAGTCGAGGATGCCAAGGAATCAATGCCATAAGGTATGTGGGTAAAGGGATGGCTGAAACCGCTATTCTGACAAATAACATGGTGAAAATGAACAGGAATTGGGGATTGGGGATATGCCATATCTCATGCCACAAGGGATTTAGATAAGAAGATGATCAAACTCGTGACTTTGAAAGGTAACTTAGTGTAAAGCATTAGAGTGTAGGGGTTTGAGGAAGAGCATGTTGGTGAGACAGTTTGGAATTTTGACAAGACAAAGGGGAAAAGGCAAGGGTTGGAGGAAAGGTACGCTTAGATGGAAAACTCCAAAACACCTATAATTTGCACACACTTAGAGAAATGGCCAAGAGCACTCCACACTTAGAACATTTGGGACCATTGCAACTTTCAACACATTGGTTGGCACATGGGGGTGATGGAAAACAACACATATGCAAACTTTGACCAAGGGAGACCTATTAGGAATTATCTCATATCAATTATCTGTGATGGGAAAAACAAGGCAAAATGCACAATGGGGGCTATGACTCAAGCACAATTGAAAATAGTCAAATTGGGTGCCAACAAAAAGGATTCCAAAATATATAGGCCGCCTAACTCACCTAAAGCATTTTCAACAGCTCTCAACCAAAACTTCTAAGAAGAAGATTGGCGAGCATTAAACCTTCAACATTACTAATTTAGTTTCTTGGAGAAAGATCGCATCTATTTTTAGCATACTAGTTGGTTTTTTGCCAACCTTATTTTGTCAAGGGAATTTAGATCCCTAACATTTTAAGACATGAACTTCATTTCTTTTTTGGAGGGCCTAACCACCTTCACCTCACACTATTAACCCCCTATCAAATAGGCATCAATGATTTTCTAAATACCTTCTCCAATATTCTCCAGAGTTGAATTTAGAAGTTTATGTACTTCTAACTTGTGACCTTTTGTTTTTTTTACCTTCCACACCACAAGGGGTCTTTGACCACTTGAAACAATAAATGGCACCCAATACTTCAAGAGATTCCTTGACAATAGATTCCCCCACAACATGCAAAGCGTCCACTTTGCCACCACCTTGAAAAGATCCACCTTTCTCTTGGATACAAAATCTCTTCAAAGATGATTGCAGGGAATATTGCTCAGAAGAAGCTTGAGCCAATTCAAGGATCCTAATTCCAAGAAAGGAAGTGTGATCTTTTGATGCAAAAGATTAGAAGCTTGTGAATTTGTAGACACTAAGAGCTTGTTCTCTTGTAAATAGGACTTCCATGAGGGTGGGACAAAGCTTTAAAGAACAACCAATCATGATGGAGAAGCTTAAAGAAGGCCATTTTGATTTTTGAAACTTCTTTGTGATGCTAATAAATATAGGACCGAACAACCATAAAAACCTACTTTGTTTTTGCCAGATGAAGAAAATCATTCTTACAAATGTTGGCATTATGGCCAATCTTATGACAAATGTAGCACCAAAAGGGAATACCTTTGTAATCCACCTCTTGAGGAAAAACCTCCTAAGGAAGAGGAAAGAACAATTTGTGTAGGGAGAGGAAGATCCCAATCACAAACCACCTTGATCTAGGCAAAAACAAAATGGACATTGATAAGGATTTATTATCCACCTCATTAAACTCTTCTAGACTTTGACCTGATGCCACCAAACAATGCTTACTCCAAAATTCTAAGGGTAATCCATAAAGATAGACCTAGACTTTAGAGATTTGAGAGGGAAAGGAAGAGCAGAAAAAGATGGGCACCCAAGGCTGCAACTCAATCCTACACTCCATGAACTTCTTGGAAGGAGCTTTGAACACTCTAATGCATTCTCCTTCGCGGAGAACAAAACAAGGAAGCCTTTCAGAAAAATGATTTTTGAGCAAGATACCAAACCACCAAGATCCAAGATTTCACATTTTCCATTGACAACCAATAGTCACTACAAGAGCTAATGACCACTATATCTTGAAAATAATAGGCTAAATGTTCCACCTCTAAACCTACTAGACTCAATCTTGGGGCCTTACCCCCGTAGCAAACCAAAGAGAGACAAATTGAGGGATTTTTTTCCTACTTCCATTCCCCAAAGGAACGACATTAGCTCTCGCTTTTTCCCATTCCTCAAAGGGATGATATTAGCTTTTGACACAATGGTCTCTTTCCAATTGGGTTCAAACCTCTATCTTGAAGAGCACAAAAGATTTACTAAGAGGGGGGATGGGCGGATGAATCAGTAAATCAATACAAATTTTCAATTCTTAATCTTTTTCAGACTTATTACAATCAATTTTTTGATATGAACCAATTTACACAAGTTGACACAACTTTATTGAAATGATTTTTACAAGGAAGTAGGCACCAACCTACTAGATTTACAAGAAAGATGATTTAGTAGGATACAACCTACAAGGAACACCTAAACTTTTACAAATTTAGTAGGCACCTACCTACAAGGAGCACCAACCCCTAATGCAAGGCACCAAACCTTGACTTGATGGATGTAAGACTGCCTTCAATCAGATCTACACTATCCCTATCCTCCAATCTGCTCTATGTGATGAAAGATATCACCCTAAGCCCACACAAGAAGATGGGACTCTTGATTGAATTGCTTATCCTCTGCAACCACACTTTCAAGACCAAACCAAATGACAAATATGTATTTTGTTGTAAGATTGCAACTCTTGATAGAAATCACATCTTTTAACTAATCACACCCCTTTATTTATTATTCTTTTAGATTTTTAATACTTCTTAACCAACCACCTTGTGACAGCCTGTAGGTTATTTAAGCAATGTAATTCTTAAGCTTACGTCTCTTCAAGAAAAGGTTATATTCGTTGATAAGAATTACGTCCTTTCATATTTCAAAAGGCACGTCTCTTTTAGATTAAATTCGCATTATCTTTCATAACCACGTCCTTTCAAAAAAAACTCACACATTAGATTTTCTTAAATGCGTCCTTTCTAAAACACACGTTCTTTCAGATTTTATATGTTTGAACAAACACGTCCCTTTTGAGTCTATGATAGATTATCACAAACTAATCATAATCTTCACATTGTATTTTTCTTGACAGCAGCCCGCAAACTAACCTTTATTTCGATTTATTTCAATCTGATTTATTAGAGTCAACCTGTTCAACTCAGAATTTGATCTGTAGGTGATCGATCTTCATACATATTTTTAATTCGAGCTTCATATAGATAGTCGTTCAGTCCAGATCTTAGTTGTCTCAAAACAAGATTTACTAAAATTCATCAATCTTATTTATCTTCCTCAATCAGATTTATTTCGAATCTTCCTTTCAAAACACAAATGTGTTTTGTGCTTATAGTCGCGCCATGGTTTTGAACATGAAACAACACTGTGCACGTCCTTCTTAATTAGTTTTGACCTCTACACTTGTGCTTTATTTCGAACTAATATAAACTGATATGAACTCATCAGATTTTGATCAAGGCTGAGTGTTGAATGATAATCTGATACATAATCTGATTGAGCCATTGAACTGAAACTGATTGAACATCGAACTGAATGATTGAAACTGAAGATGCTTAACATGATCTTATATCTTTTCAGTTCGTTCTTATGAATCTGAATCTGATGACCAAATTACTAATCAAAGTCCTTCATATCTTCATGTTATTTTGACATCAATGACAATATTTCTAACATATCTTGTGGTAAAGAATTCTGCCTAAATACATTTTGAAAAGGATTTGAAAGCACCTCTATTAGGAATACTTCTCCAATCATCTTCAAACATCACATCTAGTCCACTTCTTCCTCTAGCTACAAAGGAGCCTTACCTTTCTTATGGTTTGTGTACAAAAACTGTAGATTGCACTTGGCTTGCTTGCCATCCTACCTACTATGTGTCCATCATCTTTGGATTTTTAGGACCTCATGTCCTTTTATGATGGCTATTATTTAATAATATATCAACTATTTGATGTATTAATAATATTGTATAATAATTGTTTTCCATGGCGTTTCGGGGATGGGGATGGGGGACGACAGGGGGTGCGTTTCGGGGACGACAGTCCTAGGGCCGTTTTTTGGGGATAGTGGGGGGACGACGATATATGAATTTTTTTTTCAAAATATATTATAAATTTTTATATATAGAGAGAAAGGGAAATATGTCAATAATTGATAACAACAATATCAATATGTAAATAAATCATGACAGCAGTAGTATAACAGCAGTATAAGTATAAATTTCAATAGCATAGCATAACAACAATATAACAGTAGTATAACAGCAATAAAATTAAGTATGAGAGTCATGACAACAGTATTTTATTGTTCAAATTTTAAAATTAAAGTATCTCAAAGTCTCAAACTTAAAAATACAACAATCTATGAGACTATGCCTCATTCGGGCTATCAATATCCAAAGAACCATCCGTGTCATTGTCACTCTATGCTTGAAGTGATCATCCAATCCATTCCTGGTTGCACCTCTTCTTCATCAAACTGCCTAACATCTTCAGGATCAACATCCCAACATGTTGCTGGAGTCTGTGGATACTCAGTAGTTTGTCGATCCTGAAGTCTCAAGGCACTATGAATTGCAACTAGTTTTTCTGCTCGTTTTGAGGTAACTTGTTTCTCTTAATGGAGTGGATGAAGCCATAGGTGGATTAGTTCCTCTCTACAACAGAGGGACTAACAATTTGTGAAAGTAAACAAATAGCAAGTTGTTTCAACTCTAGTGTGCCCTTCCCATGAAATTTCCACCATCAAATGGGTTTTTTTTGTGCAGTAGTGGCCCTATCCGTCCTAGCCTCTGGTTTGTTGAATGTAGGACCTTGAGGATTGGAAAACTAAAGCCATTGCTCTCGAAGTATGGTTGCCTCCTCGGTGCTATACATTTTATGAAAGGAAGCATTCAGCCAGGTCTAGGTACATACCACTTCGGATTAAGAGCATAGGCAACCATATGAAGAGGGTTGTTCATTGTGTTCCACCTCTTTGTGATAATAGGGCTAATATGCTCTTCATAGAATTGCAATCCAGGATCCTTGTCACAAATTGCTTGCTTCATTTGATCAAACATGCCATCAAAAGTCTCAAAAATCTCTCCAAGGCTAGGAGAGTTTGTATCTGCATACTTGATTACCCCCATAACAAGTGATATGATAGAGCACATATATTTGCAAGCAACATTTAAAATTAAATTTTTTGACATTAACACTATTACTAATGAAAATTAATTTTTTTTAAAATAAAATATTAAAAAGTAAAACAAATTACAAACTCAAACAATTTTTCTTACTTGGTATTGGACCACCAAGTGTAATTAAGCACTCTTTTTGCTCACCATTTCCCTTCTTTTGTCTTTGATTGATCCCACCTTTTCCACTCTTCACAAACTACCATGGATTGTAGAGCATCTTGCACCTCCAACATCCTCTCCAACAAAATAAAATAGCTAGCATATCTAGTCTCAACTGGTTTGAGGAATTCTTTCTTTGAATAAGACCAGAATAATGCAAGTGAAGTGTGATGGTTACATGCTAACATTTGTATGTCTCTAGCTTCGACCACTGCTACCTTCACCCAATCTATTTTTCCAATGTCTTTCAAAGCATTATTCAAAGCATGTACACAACATGGAGTCAAAAAAAATGTTTGTAAGCACTATCAACCTTCAAACCAGCTAACTTACAAACACGTGTTGAATTTGTCACAACTTGTACAACATTAGAAAACCCAACCTCCTCTATGGCCTCATTTAAAATGGCAAACTGGTAATCAACATCCTTATGTTTCCTAGAACAATCAATAGCTCTAAGAAAGTATGAACCAGTAGGGCATGTACCAATAATATTAATGAGTGGCTGATGTCGAATATCAGTTCACCCATCCATGACAATGGAACAACCAGTCCTAATCCATGTTTGTCTCATCTCCTCCATCAATATGTTCACCTTTGAATATTGTTTGCCAAGGAGGGAGGTACGCAATCTATGTTCTCTAGGGGGAGCATAAGAGTGTCCAACTGCCATTGCATCTCTGAACATAGCTTTGAAATAAGGTGATGTTTTCAAATGAAATGGAATAGTATGGGCATAAAAACATTTGGCTACTGAATCATCGGCTTGTTCACATTTTTGCATAGTCATTAATCCTATCATTGTATTTTTCTCACTTGTAGCAAAAGTCGCCTTTCTCTTCCATCTATCACAACTCTCTCCAACTGATACATTGGAATAGTCATGCAAATCAATAGATGACCGTTTCTTATTGTGAGTAGTGCCAAAGATTTTGTCCTCACTCCAACCAACTTTTCCATTTCAACCTGCTGTTCCAATGCTATACTTTCACAAACTCTAATCCCATGTACACTCTCACCCAATAGATGTGTTCTAACCCTAGTATAGCTCCCACGGTAATCAGTTTTGCAAATTTGACATAGCCAATGCCTGCTGCCCCCTGCATTTTTACCCTTATTGACTATTAAATTGGTGGCAATTGAAGCAATGGTTTTTTGGGTTTGAAAGGGCCTTCTGCAATTTTTTGAAGAGAGGGTGAAGGACATGCAAAAACAGTCTTGTGGAGTTCCAATAGAAGCTGAGTTTGGATTTTCAGATTGAGAAGAAGGGACTATTGATATTCTATTTACATGAACTTCATTTTCTTCATTGCCCTTGTTCATATTGTCATCACTTGCACTGTTGCTGGTGCTCATTTTGTGGTGTTTTTTTGTGATAGCAAAGTCTGAAACCAAAACATTTTTTAAAAATTTAAAATAAAAACTAGATATAACTTACAAACTTTCTAACAAGCTAAAAAATTAAAAACAAAAAAAAAATGGCATACCTTGACAGTTGACATTGCTGTGGCTTGAAATTTGCAGCTGTTATTCTGATTCAGGTTTAAAGCTTTTGCAAAATGTGACAAAATGCAATGGAGAGGTATCCAATCTCACCTATCAAACCCCCTTCCTTGTCCCTTCAACACCCAACTTGAATAGTTGAACTTGAACCAACAAACTAGTGGCAGCCAAGCACAACAAAATAGTGAAATGTTTTTTGTTTTGGCAAAGAGTATGATTTTAGGGTGTATAAGGTCCCACACCCCTTTACAAGCCAATACAAATTAAAAAAAAAAATTAACATTTTTTTAAATTTTTTTTTGGCAATTGTCTGCCTTTGGACACCGCGGGGGATGCTTGGCTGCCCCCTTCAATTTTGCAGCTGTTTCAAAAATGGGGACGTGTTTTGGGGAATTTCTGAGAATTCTGCAATAGGGGGTACAGCTAGGGGACGTCCCCTAACGTCCCCTCGTCCTCGAAATGCCTCAAGGGATGGGGACGGGGGTTTGAGGGGTGGAGATGCATCCTTGTGTAACGTAGTATAATAATTATAAATTATTATTTTTGATAATATTAATCAAGATACCAACAAAAAGACATGAAGGATGAATCCACTAGATTTAGAACATAAAAATATAAGCTAGAGATGTGAATTACAAAAAACCTATAGAGGTGGAAACAATTGCCAAAAGAGAAAGGAAAGAAGTAGGAGAGCATCGCTTCTTGTGATTAAATCTTAGAAGACACACCCCATCTGCCCACAACACTTGAGGAAGAGCCACCATTACCAAGGAAAAATGCCACCCAAACCTCTTTAGAATGAGCCACAAAATCTTCAATAGGCATGATCAATTGTGGGAAACTAACTTTGTAGACGACCTTAGCCTTATGAGTAGACCCAACCAAACTGCCAGTTAGTGAGGGAAGCATGTATGCATTGGTCACCTCCAAGGTGCCTTTAGCATGAATCATCAAAGGATTTTTAATCATCCTCTGTAAATCAACAAAAAAGGCTTGAATATTCTCCAACTTGTAAGAAATTGAGAGGATCTCCTTAAGTAGGGCTTTTAATTCGTTCTTGGATATCAACTACATTGCACCCTCTTGAGTTGATGAAGGCATGCTAATCAATTACACAAGAGCAAAGGACACCTTTGAAAGCAAGTAGTTTGACATCTAGTTTCTTATCTCCTCATCCACCACTTTTACACTTAATTTTTTCAAAAAATCCCTCATTGTGGCTTTGCTATGACCCGCCTTGTGAGAATTGAGGCCATCCTCCCCCAGTGCACATCTCAGCAAATTCATGGCCACAAGACGGAGGTAGTTAAAAATTGCTTTCAGATGCCTACTCAAAACAATACCCTTGTATTAAAGGTCTCTACCCTTAGACCATCAATGAGCCATGACAATAAAGACCAAAAGACCTACTAGAAACAACACCTCTAGGAACAAGTCACTTGTTAAGCCACAACAAAATTGAAACCATGACACCAAAGATCCAAAGAATCAGATAGATACAAAACAACATTCTCAGTACAACAAGGATAGATAGTCACTTGTTTAGGTGATTCTGGCAAATTAAGGTCAAAGAATCAGATAGATACAAAATAGCATTCTTAGTACAACAAGGATTGTATGAATGGAATGTAATGCCTTTTGGATTATGCACTGCTCCAACATATTTTCAGCGGAGAATGGACTAGGCCTTAAGGCATCTCAAAGAATTTTGTGCTGTTTATATTGGTGATATTCTTATTTTTTCTGATTCAGTTAATGACCATTTGCAGCATCTTGAAGAACTTTATGCAGCACTAAAAAAGCATGGGATATGCCTCACAGCAAAAAAAATGGTGATTGGAGAAAGCCAAATTGATTTCCTTGGCTTACACTTGAAAAAATGGCAAAGTACAACTTCAACCTCACATCCTTCAGCGCATTCAAGAATTTCCAGATATTCTCCAAGATAAAAAACAAATTCAGAGATTTCTTGGATGTTTAAATTATGTTTCACCCTTCTATAAAGGTCTTGCTGAAGATAGAAAAGCCATCCAGTCACACTTGAAAGAAGGAACAGAAGAATGGTCATTAAAAGCTACAGAAGTTGTTCAGAGGATAAAAACAAAATGCCAACATTTGCCCTTTTTACAAACCCCTTCTAATGATTTACCTCTATATTTGTATACTGATGCTTCTGACAAAACTTGGTCTGCTGTGTTAATTCAAGAAGAAGGAAATGGTAAAAGAGATATCTGCAGCTATCGCTCAAGTACTTTCACAGATACTGAAAGCCGATATCACATCTATGAAAAAGAAATACTGGCAGTAAAAAAAGGTATAGAAAAGCTTAAAATTTTCCTAAAGCCAGTAAAATTCATTGTAAGAACAGACAGTCAAGCTATGAGGAGCCTGCTCAAGAAAAAACCAAATAAAGATATAGCTCAAGGCAGAATTGCAAGATGGTATTTTTTAATTTCTCAGCTATGATTTTGAGATTGAATGGATAAAAGGAGAAAATAATCCATTAGCAGATACTCTGACAAGAGAACTTGCAAGATCGATATACTCAGATCTAGAATTTAATGCTCCAGATTGGTTTAGGCCGGATGGTACTGGCATGCACATGATAAATCCTGGTAATATTAGTCTTCCATCCCTTCCAAAAGAAATTGTTCTAATATTGTTGGAATCTTACTTCTTAAATAAATGGCTTTCAAATATCAAACGTCATATCAGTTATCACCATGCACAAGGATTAATTGATTCGGATGAAGATGAAGATTTCAGAGAATCCATAGGACTAAATCATGCTCCTATCAGATATTGGTGTGGAAACAATTCAATGGATTAATTGATTTAGATGAAGATGAAGATTTCAGAGAATCCATAGGACTAAATCATGCTCCTATCAGATATTGGTGTGGAAACAATTCAATCCAAATACGCATCAAAGGTTTGTTTGGTATGAATTGGTCAAAACAGAGAAATAAATATTTTGAAAAATCTGAAATTTGGTTTCATTACTAGAATTAGTTTTGATCAAGATACATTTGAAGACTATATTTATTTAATAGGAGCCAGATTTAATCCAGATATGGAAGAATTCTTAGATCTGTTATATCCACAATTCAAAAGAACTATGACTGATTGCATGGTGCAATATTTGACACATTATCCTAGGACAGGATATAATTTCCCAAGAATTGAATTATACCCTCTTGAAGCCAGATGGAGACTTGAAGTAAGAATCGAAGATATGGAGATCAAGCTTAAACCAACATTACTAGCAAGAAGAGTTGAATTAGACCGAGCTTATTCTCAGGACTATGTAGTCCAAATTGACCATGCCTTTAATCCAAGGAACGATGATTGGGCTCGAGTTTATCAAGAGTTACCTAATGAATTATTGAATCCAATACCATTCTAATGGTTAGCACATGGGCTTGTCTGTGCTGTGATGTCACCCACATTAAGAAGTAACAACAGGATGTAACCCTGTCATAAAAAGCAAAACTCCTGTAGCCACTTACGGGTATTAAGTGGGCCCTTCTCATTAATGGGTGTTTTTAAAGTGACTTTATTTCTCCACTAGGTTAGTGTTTAGGACTTTCTGCTTAACAGCTGTCTACTCCATAGTGCGGTAGGTAAAGAGTCATGCGTCACAAATGAATTGACAGATTCCAAAATTATTGCATCTTGCCATGAGGTAACAAGTTCAGCCTCTCCTATAAATTGTTGAGGATGCCTCATTCTTGGCATCGGTGGTCTAGGATTGGAGTCTAGAGTCTAGGAAGAGTCTCTAAGTTGCATATCAGAAGTATGCTCTCTCCTGCGCTTTGTGCGATCTGGATGATCAAAATCTGAATGCACATTTACATGTAATGTCATCAATCTTTAATGCTATTTGCACATTATTATTCCGCTCCGCAATGTTGGTATCAGAGCAATGTTGGAATCTGGCCTGAGTTTTCAGTGTAAAATTGCACTATTCATCTTCTGTCTATTTTGCTTCTTGTGCTTCATTGCTTTCATTATCTATGAATACAATGCCTGATATTAAACAACAAATTCAAGATACTTATAACAGAGTATATTGTTCATCTGGGTTTACCACATTTGTCAAAGTAGTCTGTGTAGTTGTCGGTATTATCTTGGTATTGGTTTGGGTTTTGGAAAGGCTATTGCCTCATTAAGTTTCTGTCTATCATCTTCTGAAGAATTTGCTCCAAACGAAAGTAGGTGACTCAAGTAGCTGTGGACCCGTAGTAAGGCCGTAAATCCCGTTGTTAAGCCGATGGACAGGCGTGTTAAGGGTGAGTAGTAAGATGGAAAACGTAGCAGCTAACGAACATGCGAAATCAAGTAAGTTCTAAATTCTTCATAATGGCTAGTCGGCGCTCAATGAATGCAAGCAGTTCTCTTTCCTCTGTTATCCATAATCACTTTCAAGATAAGGAAGAACTAGTAGACGAAAATGGCAATTTCAAATTTCCAGATGTTAAAATATCTTATCTGTATCCCGAGAAGGGCATAAAAGCAAAAATGATGAATTCTGTGCGACAATCTGAAATTAACCTCAGAGTCTCAGGAGTAGGCATTTGCTCGGTCTATCTTCCCTTTTTATTACCTGAAGACATTAAGAGATGGAAAGAAAAAGGTTTCTTTCATGTGCATTTTTCTTTGGTTGACATTATATTACATCCCCATTTTAATTATGATATTGGTGCTGAGTATTTTGCTAGTCTCATAGATACTAGATGTACAATTTGGGACCAAGCTGTCATAGGACAATTTAGAGGTTGCTTAGTTAAATCCTTTGATGAAGAAAAATGTGGTGATGCCTGTTTATCTGTTAGACCAAATTTCACCATCAATCTTGAAGATAAATATGTTCAGTCTGCTTTCTGTCTTCTATTGCAAGTGAAAGGAGTTATTCTCCAACCTGATTCTGTTTATGCTACTATAGGTGGTAGATGTGTGTATAGGCTTCTGAATACTGTTTTCCCTCCTTCCAAATTTTTTGCCGGGGTAACTTATACTGAAGCAAATAAAAATGTTGATGATTTTGGACGACATATAAATGCTACTGGTTTTGATATTGGTTTTCCAGTCATTGAACAACTCATAAACCAGCCTCAACCTAAGTTTCAAGATCTGCCAACACCTTCCAGACAATTTGTCTGAACGACCTCGAATGCAAAGTCGTAGGCTTGCCAGTCTAGATCTCAGGTCACTACCTGATGAAACCTTGCTTGAACAACCTGAAGCCACGACTAGTGGACGACCCAACATTTCCACCAGATCTTATTCCATGTCGCGAAATTTCCCCAGTACATCTAATAAGCCATTCCTTGACTATAATCCTGAAGAATCTTTAGGACCCAGTCAGTTCCCCATGTATAGACAACCTTCAGTTAATCCTTATCCATCCAAAGCTTCTCTAGCCACACTCTCTAACTTAAGCAGCAATCCAGAGCTTATGGATCGCCTTGCAAGACAAGTAAGTCAACGACTTGCTTTGACACCTAAAGAAGAAGAAAAAAAAGATTAGAAAGGAAAAGGTATAAAGCTTACAAAGATGGGTGAAAGAAATTGTATGATGAAGGAAAAGATCCCTAAAGCAAAACTTCCAAGAACGGGATCTGGGAGGAAAAATGTATATAAAATGGAATTGAATAAAATGGAACAGGAAATCATAGGTTATGAGCTTGGTAGATGGCCAACCCCTGAAACTTTTACTGTCATCAATTCTGACAAAAGATTATGGGGAAAATATGAAGCAAGACTTCATACAGATTTGGGCAGAAAACAAAAGAACTCTGAAGCTCAGAGAAATTGGATAGCACAATGGATGATCTCTGCACAGGAGAACATAGATGACATGGCAGTAGACATTAGATTTTCTGCTGATTGAGGATTAGAAGCTGTAAATAAAATTGACATTGCTACAAAAGTTCAGGAAAAGACTTATACTTCTGTAAAAAATTGTGAACATTATTGCTCTACTCTGTCTAATGACATTTCTAGTGTAAGCTATGATGTCAACGAAGCCCATAAAAGTGTGAAGACAGTCATCTCCACACAACAACATCAAGACAGCTACCTTACACATCTTTATGATAATCAACAGGATTTTGAGTCTGCTAGAAAGGTTAATGATTTAGAAAATCATACTCTCTTGGATTCTGTTCAAAAACTTGAAAAAATTAGGATGCTTACAAAGAAAATAAGAGTATCCCAAACTGGTAAGGATAGTTCAGAAGAAGAAGACAAAGAAAAGAAAGGAAAGTCTGTAAAACCTCCTAAGCCAAACAAGGTATTCATTTAGAGAAGGAAACCTTTTCATAATGAAGAAGATAAAACTTCAACCTCTCAAAGACCTTCTCACAAGCCAACACTACATGTTCCTATGCCCAAAATCAAGGAACATAGTTTAGTCCATAAAGAAGAACAGTTGAAAGATTGGCTTGAGGAATTAGGAGTGGAACAAGAACAGCCAGAACCAGTATACATGGATGAGCCTGGTTTTGTAAATAAAGAGTCAAATGATGAAACTTCTGATGTAAATACTTTAGTTGTTTCTGATAGTAGTAGTGATTCCGATTCTTTTGTAAATAGTAATTTTGAAGAAATAAATTTAGACTTTTCCCAATATAAGCAAATTCAAGGAAAAGAACCTTGGGAATCACTGAAGAAACTTACTATGGACATTGAGATGCAGGAATCAGTATCCGAAAATTTGAGACATGAAAAATTAAGACCATATGCTTCTAGTGGTTACATTTTAAATATAGATAAGCTGGTCAATCCTTATGAAGCAATATGTACTTGGATTGATACATTAGAAAATATGTTTGAAATGTACCTGGACTGATACATTAGAAAATATGTTTGAAAGAAGTGGTACATGGACTGAACTGGCTAAGGTTCTTTATGCAATTAGACTTATGTCTGGAAAATTGAGAAACTGGTGGAATAATCTACCAGATATTGGACCTATGCCCAAAATTATTCCCACAAGCTCTTCAGATCCCATTCTTGTGGATCTAAAATATTTGGGTAAAGATGATATTTTCCAAGCTGGCTTTGATGAATTTAAATGGTTATTAACTGATCTTTTCTGTGATGACATTTCCAATCAAGCCCTAGAAGCCAATAAGATACTGCAATCTATGAAGCTAAAAAATTTAGCTAAGTTTGATGAATACAACTGTATTTTTGAATCTTATATGGTTGCAGCAGATAAGATGCATGACCTGACCACAAAACAGTATTATCTGAATTCACTTCCATGTGGTTTAGGTGCTTGGGCACAAGATTATCTCATCAGAAAAGAACATAAGCAGCTTGATGATGTGAGTTTTCCAACTATTAAAAGATTGATTAGATATAAGTTGGAAAAATAGTGCTTATTAGGAGCTTTGCAACTCAATAAGGACGAGTACAATTATACATGCAACTTAAAAGAATTTTGTGATCTTCCGCCAATAAATCAGCTCAAAGATTTTCAACAGCTGAAACAGTTCAAAAGAGGTGGCTGTGGCCGAAAATGTAGATGTAAGAGGTGTTCCCGAAATAAATATCATGAAGGAGAATACACATTCAGGCGCAGCAAGCATGGTAAGCATGGTTATAAAAAGAAATATAGGGCTGTCCCCTATAAGAAAATAAAATGGTCTAAACAGACACCACCATACTTACTGGAGGAAAGGAATAACAAGGCCCCCAGAGGTATCAAATGTTTTATTTGCAAAGGGCCCCATTATGCTACTAACTGTCCCAAAAAATTAAATCCTGGTACTAAGATTTATGCATTTTTTGAATATGATAACCCATGATGGGAAGTCATTGATAGTAGCAATCTTTCAGAAAATCTGAATGAACTTTATGAGTTAGTTGAAGAAGTTCCTGAATCCAATTTTATGTTAAAATTTAAAGATGTTAAGGATCGATATAAACACTTGCAGAATCTTTCTGATCGAGAACCAGAGAGTTCAGATCCAGACGAGGATTTCCTCACTTCTCTCCTCAAAGATACATTAAAAGATCTGCAAGTTAAAATACAAATAGAAAAATCCAAAGATCCTTATAAATTGGCAGGAACTAAAGAAGAAAGAAAGAAGGCTGTTCACCAGCATTTGGCAAGACTCAAAAGTTTAGAATCAGATAAAGCTGAAGTGGAGAAACAGTTACGGTTGCAGAGAAAACCCTCAAAAGGGGATGAACGAGATATTGACCATGGATACAAAATTCCTCCATGGCAAAGGAAAGATAAACCTTCCTCTTCAAAAACTTCACCTTAGCCTTATGAGTAGACCCAACCAAACTGCCAGCTAGTGAGGGAAGCATGTATGCATTGGTCACCTCCAAGGTGCCTTTAGCATGAATCATCAAAGAATTTTTAATCATCCTCTGTAAATCAACAAAAAAGGCTTGAATATTTTCCAACTTGTAAGAAATTGAGAGGATCTCCTTAAGTAGGGCTTTTAATTCGTTCTTGGATATCAACTACATTGCACCCTCTTGAGTTGATGAAGGCATGCTAATCAATTACACAAGAGCAAAGGACACCTTTGAAAGCAAGTAGTTTGACATCTAGTTTCTTATCTCCTCATCCACCACTTTTACACTTAATTTTTTCAAAAAATCCCTCATTGTGGCTTTGCTATGACCCGCCTTGTGAGAATTGAGGCCATCCTCCCCCAGTGCACATTTCAGCAAATTCATGGCCACAAGACGGAGGTAGTTAAAAATTGCTTTCAGATGCCTACTCGAAACAATACCCTTGTATTAAAGGTCTCTACCCTTAGACCATCAATGAGCCATGACAATAAAGACCAAAAGACCTACTAGAAACAACACCTCTAGGAACAAGTCACTTGTTAAGCCACACAACAAAATTGAAACCACGACACCACAACTCAACCATCACAAAATTCTAACTTTTGCAAACCAAACAAGGCACAACTCCATATGAAGAGCTTCACAAGTGGCTTGAGACAAGCCCATCATATGAAGGGCATGCCGAACATCTGCCACATCCCAAGTGATATGACATAATAAATAAGGGTAATCAATAAATAGAGTGCCAGGAGGAAAAGGTTGAACGATGAAACCTAAGGAGTGAGGTGGAATAATTGGAGTGCACACCACATAACAAACAAGTAGTGGTCCTCTTTGCAAAGGACAAACAAAAGACTTACAATAGGAAATCTAATTCTGCGAGAGCCTCCATACCTTCCCACAAAGCAACAATATCTGTGATTAACAACGAAAAAGGAGATTTATTCACCCTCACATTAGCCAAGAAATTTGTCACCTTGTTGCATTCCTGCAACAATGGATGAAGAAATCATCAAAAAAATTACATGAAACCAAAGCTTATTTCAAAAACCTAGTTGTCTTCTAATTAGGTCTCAAATTCTTAGAAAACGCATCGATGACCACCATTGAATCTCCTACTACAATGAGATTCTTGCATCCAACATCCTTAGTAAGGACAATACCTTTTGAAGTTGCTTGCCACTCAACTTCATTGTTGGTATTGGTACCCAAGAAGAAAGCTTTCACAAATTGAACATGTTCATTATGAATGACCGATCTAACACCAACAACCCTAGAAATGCCTCTAGAGGCACCATCAAAGCTTAGCTTGAAAAGCTTGAGGGATGAGCTTCTTGTTTATCCATTACCCCTTTAATGGAGGGATAATAATAATTATTGATTATATATATAATAATTAATTGTTAAATACAAATATATAATAATTATTAGTTTAATAATATTATTTTTAAATATTTAGTATATTAATCTAGGATATATATTTATTAATCAATTATATTAAATATTATTGCCAATAAGGGTGCAATGCAGTGGTCAAGTTATAACTTTGTTGTGGCGGCCACCAAGGTTCAAACCCCCATTGGGCTGTTGAGCTCGCAAGCTATGTGCCTTTGCTAGGCTAACGTGCTCGCAAGATGTGTGCCTTTGTTGAGCTGTTGTGCTTGTAGGTTGTGGGCCTTTGTTGGGCCATTGAGCTCGTGGGTTTCAACAAGGTGATAATGCCTTGGGGATTGAGACCCCCTAGTAGTGGTCTTGACAATAAAGCCATTGGGAAGAGATCCCCTCGTAAGTGGCCTCTTTGGGCTCGGACCAGGCTAAAAACCTGAGTAACCCTCATAAAAAAAGTAATGTTAAATATTATTTGCAGTGCCATCCCCTTGTCATCCCCAAATTTAGGTCCATAGTCCACTTGTCTTGGAAACCTAACCCTACGTCTCCCTGTCCCCTCATTTTGAAACTCTATGGAGTACTTCAAAACTCCCAACTCTAGTGCTCCTCACCACCGCAAAATTGGTCAATGACATCACAAGCTCCCAACACTTCGTTGCTAAGTGATGCAAGTAAGGAAATAAGTCCAACACTCAATTGCTTGAACCCAAAATAGTTTGAAGGCACAAGAACACAAGAAGGAATGGTTCAAAACATGAACATTCTTCCACAGTCCTCTCTGGGATGTTGCAGTATTGACAAGGACCATAAGGGTGGGTTTAACCTCAAAGCTTGAACCTTTGAGCCTCCTAGAACTTGGTGCAGAATGCTACCACTTGCCCAAGGGTTAACTTCAAGCCATTTAATTTCAAGAACTAATAAGAGTACTAGGAGGACTTGGTGCTAGGCCAACAAACATTTAATCATTGCATTAGAGGTCCCTTAATCATAGTAGAAACACATCATTTCATAAATTTCTTCCAAGTATAATAGAGAACACCATACATATATATAAATGTAATGCAGAGATTACCTTGCTGGTTTGTGGTATTCATACAAACTTTTCATGGGTCAACAGCTTTCCAAGTAGCATAACCATATTACTATAATCGTAATAAAAACATCTGTGCAACCAAGCTTGCAGTTTTGCAGCACAATCGCAAACATCCAAGAGGCAGCTACTCCAACAACACCTACATAGAGGCTAGCCACACTCTCAAGATTTGGCATGTAAGGCATGCAATGACGCAAGGCTATAAGATGTGTAAAACATGGTGCAAAATATAATAAAGTGAAAAACTGATACAATATTCATTCTTCCCGAATATTTTCAAACACAGTGTAAACTTCATTTCTCAATTCTACTCATGTCATTCAGAGCATATTCTTCATTATTTCAAGGAAACAATATTGTCAATACAATTTTCAAAATTACTCTTTCACAAAGAATTCTCTAAGCATTTCAGCAGTACTTTCTTCTCTTCACAGCATCAAATAATATCATAACAAGGAGAGAAATCCCCTTGAAATAACACTCACAAATAGGCAACAACACATGGGGAACACTCCCACCCAAGGAAGCTTTCACAATGAACTTATCCAGTGAAGGTAGAACTCATGCTACATGTTACATTTCAATGCAATACTCTCTTCAGTCCAGGTTACCGACAGGACATAAAGAACAGGAAACACATTGCTTCACTCATGGCTGTTCAGCAAACTGAAGCTCCAAGGCACTACTACCAGCTACAACAAAAGAGTCAAGCTGGGCATTGTTCACCTCCTGACCTATGTGGTCATCAAGTCCAAATGGACTCTCACCACCCGAGCCCCAAGATGGTCCAAGTGCCAACATATCAACATACGAGGCATAACAGTCACACTTTTTATTATTGGTTACACAAGAAATCACTTTGGATCAAGTGCATCACAACTTTTACAAGGTCAACATGGAGGACAGGGCAAGGGATATCGGACTGGCTTAGTTCATCTCATTCTCGCTATGTGCTTGTTGGCGTTACAATTCGCACCTCTGGAGTGCGTATTGGCAACAGACAGCTATGCACAGTGTGTAATGACTGCTCTTCAAATTAGGAGGGGAAGCTACCTCTTGTGCTGATATGCGTGAAAAAGTAAATGATCTAAATCCTATCTTTATGACTCAGCTGGAAGAGGCACAAGGTTAAGAAAACCTAATACGTTGCAACTAAGGATTTTCTCTGGTTTTGCAGATCAGTAACTACAACTAGGCAAACGCTAAACTATCCTATTTCCTTAAGAAACAGAGCATGAGGACCTAGGAGCAGGGAATTGGTTATACGATAATTTGTAAGTCAAGATTTCCAAGGAGATGACGACACCTATCCGAGGCGTAGGTTGAAAGAAAGATTATTGGCACTACATCAAATGACAATCTTCACTTCTAAATTCCCAAGGAGGAGACGACTCCTATTCGAGGTGTAGATATGAAACAAAGATTATTAATCAGGACAACACACGATAAGCCTTACTTCTAAATTCCCAAGGAGATGATGACACCTATCCGAGGTGTAGATATGAAACAAAGCTTATTAATCACAACATGAAATAATAATTGGGACAACAAATTGTATAAACAAGACACGCACACAATGAACAATCAAATCAGCAATTATATTTAATCTAAGGTGAACAAGTACCATAATAATAACATTCAGGTAAGGCAGCTTAGCTATTTATTATCACAATAAAAGTTCTTGAACAGATACAGAATAACAATACTACAGGTAAGGTTGCTCAGCATGTATGCTATCACGTGCAAAAGTTAATTACAAATGAGCAAGGGTGCTCTTATTTGTAGAACTTCAAGGTGTAGGGAACTCTAAAATCACCTTGACTTAACATGAGTCTTGCAAGCATGCAAGAGTTTATTGCTAAACCTAAATAAAGGAAACTATACAGTTAATTGAAAACTACCATCAGTTAATTGAAACAAGACTAAACTAAATGGACATGTGCAACATGCACATCCTTATTGAAATGAAATATAACTGATAACTAACATCAGTTAACTGATCCTAACTGAAAGTCTAAACTCCTCCAAAGATATCTCCGAGGATGAGATAAGTGTGCATAAAATCAGCAATGAGAACTCAAGACTAATGTCAAGTTAACTATTGCTTTTGACTCTATCTTCAGGAATAACTGCAGGATCCAATTGACTGACTACTCCAAGCCATCACGGGCTATCACCTCGTTTAGGAACTGGTCGATTGCCTCATCTTCTAGTACTTTGACGCTGTCCACGATGATAACCTGCTTGTTCAACTCCCTCTCACCGTTTTGGATCACCTTCTGACATTCTCTGACCTCTTCAGTTGCTTTGTTGAAACTAGTCATCACTGAGAAGTGATCCAACTTGGACGCCATAGGATCTCCATCCAAATTATCACAAACAAGCTTCTCAAACTCGGCCTGCATTGCATCAAGTTCAACATATGTACCATCTTCAAGAAGATAATGGCACAAAATTTGAGTGACAAACCCGCTGATGAGTTTGAGAGCTCCAACAACATTCTCTTTGAGCGCATCCATCTTTGTAGAGATTCTCTCATATGTTTCCACTTTAAAAAGATGTTCTCTCCAAGTGAAAACCTTCCTTTTATCCTCATCTTCTACAATGGCGTATGCAATTGCTAACTGAGATATGAGTACCAAGTCCTTCGCTTTGCCTTCCGCTACAGTTATTTCAAGCTGTTGGATTCCCTGACGAAGCTCATGTGCCTTATGCCTCAACTGATATAACTCGGTGAGAAGATATCGGCTTGCAACAATGAAATCTTCAATCCAGTTGTCTAGGAGCTTTCCACGATTGACTAATCGATCCAACTTCTGTTGTTCTACAGGTGTCACTTGAAGGTGTAGAAGACCAGGTGCTTTGCTCGAGTTTCCATGAACGAGATCAGAAATATATTGTTGGAGTTGCTTGATTTCAGCCTTAAGAAGCGCTCTATCTTCTCCGTCCTTCATGACACACACTTCAAGATTACCTGTGACAACCTTGAAGAGGCTCACGTCGGTTTGCCTAGTGCTCCTGCCAAGATTAGCTTTGACGAAGGTGAAATCACCAACTTCAACTTCATCCAGGCTCTTACCCTCTAGTGGCGTAGCAACTTCAATGATGATCTTTGCTTCAAGAGTCTTTTGTTTTCTATGTTCACTTGCTTCTTGATTTTCTTGTTCGACCTTTCCTGATAAGGATTGCCACACTCAGACAAATCAAGCTTATAAGAAGGCTCTTGCCTCTGTCTTCCCAAAGACCTCTTGAGCCAACATGAATGAACAATGTTATCTTCCTGAGGAGAGACTGTTGCTGCTGTATCAACCTTTGATGGATCAACTGGTGTTGAGACTGGCCGAATTAGTGATTCTGGCTCCAAATCTATATCAATGGGAGGTGACTGTGGTGAAAATGGCGCATCAGGAGACGATGAACCTGCTTCAATTTGTATAACTGTCTCCATTGGAACCTCAGGCGTCCTTTCAACTTGGTTCTGCTTCCGTTTGCTTGTACTTCTTGCCTTTGTATTTCCACTAACTCTTAACACCTTCAAGCGACTTCAAGATAACCTTAACTCGAGGCCTCGACCTTGAGGTAGAAGGTAGTGAGGAAAACCCTACTGGCGGCTCCGTGACTGGAACTGTCTTGCGCCTTCTCTTACTCTCTAAGAAGTGCATGTTGGTTTTGATAATTGTCTTTGACAGGTCCTCAATTGAAGTACTCTCCCTGGCGTACCAATCTGGTTGGCGAAGTGGTTGGCGAGCAACTTGATCTTTGACGAATGAGCTAAGCAACACCTCTCCATCATCATCTGACAACCCCTCAACATCCTTTGATAGGAAATCAGCGAGTTGAGCAATAGTAAGTCTGCAGTAATGACATTGGCGCAGTTCAAATTTGTCTTCGCAATTGGCCCAAAAGTCCTCAAGTGTTGGCTTGTGTGAAATACTTCACTCCAATCAAGCTACATAATGACCCAACGGATCATAAGAACGCCTTTTGATGAGAAACCTGAGATTGAGTTTTTCTAACTTGTTCGTCATTAACTTGCAATCAACAGTTGCCTTGCATTTGTAAATACCCCATCCAAAAGGAAAGGTGAATGCTTGCTTGTGTCGACTGTGAAGAAAAGAGTGAACTTCTTGAGCTTGTCTTAGAAACTCCATGAAAAGGACCTTGTCTGACGGATGTCTCGGTAGCATCAAAGGTTCTCCGGTGTAACCATACACTCGAATATATGTGAAAGTGGGGAATTGAATGAACCAATCCACCCAATTCTCCTGTTGCTGATCTTGCCTTTGGTGATATCCTAATGTGCATTTCATTATCAAGGTCCCTGACTGTCTTCATGAGAAAGTGATCATTCACCGCTTTGAAATCCTGTTCAGCCTTTGAGAACTCCAATTGAGAGTAATATTCGTGAACATGCTAAACGCCAAGAGTTCCATTGGTCTTCAAGTGTTTAAAATTGCCTTGAAACACAATTAAGTAGACCAGATAAGACACCATGTGAAACTCGTGGATCTTAAGGAATCCAGTGATTTGCTGGTGAAGGAACTCACTGATTAACATGGTCTAGTTAAAGTGTTCTTTACCGTCGATGATCCGAGAAATGACATAGAACATCCACGGTTGGAAAATATTAGCCTCCTCCTGACCTGTAACCCGGTTGAGCAAAGTTATGAAAATAACAATTTCATCCTTGAACTCCCCACGACCAACCTTCTTTGGCATGTTGGTCTTCTGCACTTTTAACCATCTTTGAGCAACTTTTCTCTGGGATCTTTCCTTGTCTTCATACCATATCTTATCACAAACCTCAATGACTACAGTGAAATTTTTTGAGCAAGGTGGAATAGCAAAACACTTCTCGACGTCCCTCGGCTTGAGGCTACAAATGACTCTCCCATTGGCTGATCTGATTTGTCTTGTGGATGAATCATAGTGCTTTATGCATGCAAGAACAAACCCGAGATCAAAAGCCGTGATAGGAATAGATGCTGCTGCCAATAACCTGAAACGCTCAATATTCTTCACTGTGGTGTTGCTAGTGCCTTCCAACATGCTCAATTTGACCATTGGATAGACATGACCCAAGTCTATGTCTGAGGTTTTCAAAAAGTCGTGTATCAAGATTGATTTGGCCTTGTAATCTATACGGTTGAATTGCATTTTGAAAATCTGGATTTTTGATTGTAAAGTTGGGTATGTTCGGACAACTTTCAAAAAGAGTTGAAAAAAGCTCTGGATGAGGCTAAAAATAGCTAGTTGTGGTAAAAATTTTCGGAATTTTTCTGAAACATGGGTTTTGTAGAGAATTGAATTCTAAGCAAAACCTATATCATCATAAATTCGAAAATTTGAGTTTTAGCAAGGCATGCAAAGGCTTTTCAGTTGAGAAAAGTAGGGTTTTAGAGCTTCCCGGGGCAAATTTTTTTGAGAAAATCTGGCACATGGGTTTTGTAGGCAATGGAATTCTAAGCCAACCTAGATGATTCGATTTTGGAAAATATGAGTTCTTGGCCCACATGCAAAGAAATCTTTGGAAAAAAGCACAGTCCTTCCTGGAAGCAATGGGGCAATTTTCTCGAAAAAATCTAAGACATGGGTTTTGCTGCTGACATTGAAATATGCGAACCCAGATAATCAGATTATGAAAATTTTGCTGTTTACTTTGAAATGCGAGAGAAAACCTAAGACAAGAATAAAAGAATTTTAGAGATAGAAAAATAGAAATTATTCTGTGTCTGAAAAAGTCGCTTATGCTTGAACTCGATCTGATGAAGTCTGCATGCACTTGAGAAATGAAGTTTGGAAAATGTATCTTCTAAACAATTTGGACCTGGCACCACGAAGAACACTGAAAAATATTACTCGAAGCACCTTCAGATCTTCGTTTGCTCAAGAAAATCGTGTTTGCTTGCACCTATTATGAAAATAACGGGCACCAATATGACTTAAATAAATAAATTTAAGTCTAAAGGCGTCACAAATTGCATTAAACTTAGGCGTCACCTTGATTGGACCTTAAAAATTTACGACATCCTCTGATTGGACCCCCAAACTCAATTAACTGATTGAGAAATTCGCCCTAAATAGAGCACTAGCTTATGATTGGACCAAATTAAGTTAACTGTACATGCAAAAATAAATTGCCCCTTTTGCAAGCAAAAATTAAGTTCAGTTGAAGTCGACCAACTGAGAATTAAATAATATTTAAGTTCAGTTCACAAACTCCACCTTTTTTGGGCATCTCATGTGCTTGAGTCAAAAAATTCTATTTCACAGACCTCACCGGAGCCTATGTTCGACTATTGATTCTGATTGACTGATGTATCCAAAAGATTGGCAGACAGTTTCATTGAAGAGCAGGATCAAATCTGACAAGAAACTCCTTGAGGCTGCAAAGCCTAATTTTGAGATCTAAGGCTTGAAAATTCAGGGCACCCCTAGCCTCTAGGGGCGTTTTGGCTTCAGACTTGGTCAAATTTTCATCATTTTGAAGGTGATTTTGACCTCCCTTCATCTTCCGTCCTTCGACATTTGGCAAAACTTCAAAACTGATAGGCAGGCTCAATGCAGAGCTAGCTCCATTTTGCACAAGAGCTCTTGGAGAGCAATTTTCCAAAAATCATCATCTGCTAGGTTAAAATCAAGGGTGCCCCTGGCCTCCAGGGGTGCTTTTGTTCCCAGACTTAGGCATTTTTCAAACTGGTTGAATCTACACTTATCCTCGACTATAGGTTGTTGAGAAATCCTCTGACCCGACTGAGGTATGCAATAGAAAGCTAGAAGCATCATGAATAGGATAAATATTTGAGATGACCAAAAAGACTGCATTTGAGGCTTGAAAACCTTGGGCGCCCCTGGCCTCCAGGGGTGCTTTTGCCGTTTCTTGACATTTTGACCATGATTAGACCTTATGTTTGACTCTTGATTTCGGCAATTCAACAACTCAGATTAAACCGTTGACGGATTTGTTGTGAAGCCTGATCAAGTCTGAGACAAACATTCTAGGTATCATTTGGTTAAAAACCTTCATCTGACACCTCAAAAAGATGGACGCCCTTGGCTGGGAGGCGCACTTTTTGGTCTAGTGTTAGTCGTTTTTTCATCTCCCTCATTTCACGTTCAATCTCCCGTATTAGGTGCTAGACAGATCTTTTAGGTTGGCTGATAGGTTCATCACGAAGCTGATAGTATTCCGGAGAAGTCTTCTTGGAAGTGACAAATCCCGAAAAGTTGATTTGGGCCTTTGAAATCTAGGGCGCTCCTGGTCTCCAGGGGCGCTTTTGCTCCAAAGTTAGAATTTTTTTGATGATTTTCATCATGGCGAAAAATCCCCTCCGAGACGAAACATCATCTTGCACATATCTCGCCATAGATTCTTCATTTGAGTGTTTTAGGCTTAGATTTCAACACTTGGTCTTTGGCCATCTGCCATTGACAACCTCAGAGGTCCTAACTTTCCATCTGAAAAAGAAAAAACTACCCACCAGACTTAAACTGTCTTTTAATTGAATCTGACTTCACCACTGTGATCGTGAAGTGAAATAAGCCAATCCAAACAATTTTCAGTCAATTTTGACAAGTTTCAATTTTTGGGGTTTTTGACCTAAAAACAGGGGTTTGGAAACCCTAATTTTCATTTTTTTCAAATTTTGCCTGTATCTTCCTGACATCAAACTGACTAAAAGCCCATACTTGATTTGCCCAAAAACTGACTTCTGATGACATTTTTACAAGGTTTAGACTATTTTAAGCAAACTGCCTTAATGAAGCAAAAAATTTGGTTTGGGTACAACAGTACTTAAGACAATTTAGTAAATCTTATATGCAGGGCTGTCTCCTCAGAACTCTGCATGATAGAGCATAACTGATTCTGTTGTTTCCAGTGATAGAACCATCCTTTCAGAACTCTCCATGCAAACAACATTTCACATAACATTTTCTGTGGAAGGATTCTCCCCTCAAGATTCTCCACAGAGATATTTCATAAAGCCCTCGTAACTGTAGGGCTGTCCCATTAGAACCCTCAATGTGGCAAATAAACATAGTTAAGTATGACTGAACTGTGCAAGGCTGTTCCCTTAGAACCTTCTGCTGAAGTATTCCTTGAGAGGACGTCCCCTTCAAAACCTTCTGGGATGAAAATAACAAGATAAATTACAGTAAAACATTCAAATATGTACAACTGAGATGAGTGCAGACTATATCCTTCCCTTCCCAAGTTTCCCATCCCTTCTATACTTGCAAGAATGGTGTAAACACAAGGGATAATACAATATCCAGACCTAATTCACACTCACTGGTCTAAACACCTTTTTACAAGAATCACGTATCGCTTCTACTCTTTTAACATGGGAGAATCAATTCCAGAATAACCAGGCACAGAAAATACTGTCATAAGATTAAACATATTTTCTGATTTCTCATGATTGGAGCCTACTTGGAGGCCACAACTTCTCTCTGAAATGTCGTAGGGACTGTAATGTGAAAGGCAGGTGTTTCCTTCATTTAGGAGGTGGCACAAGTTGGGTTGCCTGTAGAAGCCTCTCTCATTTCTCTCATCCCTTCTTCCCACCACACCCTCTCTCTTCTTTTCCTACTCAATTTTCCTTACTCTAGATTTCTTTCTCCTTTTCTCTACTATTTTCTTCCTCTTCTCTTTGTTGTATGAGTTACAAATGATCCCCAAATGAAATGAATGTTTTTCCCTTCTCTCACACTTAGGCTTGTGGTTACCCAGGACCTCTCTTGTGTCCTTCCCAAGCCCATAAATGAGCTTGCACGCTACCCTTTTCTTCCTGACATTCCATATAATGCCCCCTTCTTAATTAGAACCAGATTAACCCAACACCCATCTTTCCTGTGTGTTTTTGGAATCATATACTGAGGGAATGGACTTTGATTCAAATTGTTAATGTTCTGTATCAGAATTAACTCAAGGAGGCAGAAATAGATCTTTCGATTGCATTTTTGTGTCAACCAACACTTAAATTCCAATCACGAGAGGCCCAGATACTTTGTTTCTTCTGTAGGACAAATTCTATAGGCTGCCATTGCTATCATCAACATCCACACCAACAGATTGGCCTCCAACTACTAGCTTGTGGTCGATGAGATAATTGTTTTAGCACCCTCACCTCTGCAGGCTGTGAAACTCTTAGCCATATGCGATTCCAAGGAATAATCAATAATAAGAAGCTGTCGGTTAAAGAAAATTAAAGGGAATTATGGATTGCCCTAATCAAAAGACACGAGGAGTGGCGACTCTTGGAGAAAACAACCTATTTAAGAGAAACCAATCAAGGAGAAGAAGATATATTGTGAATACATTTTTATACCTGATTATTACTCCTTGTGGAGTATGGACTGTGGTTCAAACAATCCGAGGACAAAATCCCTCTAGGTTAGTAATAGAGGACAAAATTTCCGTTCTGAGCCAGTGGATGAAAACCCCTGATTCAGGCAGATTTTGGAGACATTTCAAAGGCATTTCATTGAAAATAAATAGCTGCAGAATAGGGAACGGTTTCTAAAACTAGGTCATTCTAAAACTAAATTCTGAGTATTAAATCTGATTTACAGAATTAATTAGCAGCAGTCGTTTCTGAATCATAAGGATTTCATACTTATACTAATAATGCAAACTACTATAATTGTGAGTTAGGGTTTATTATAGAAAAATAAGAAAAAAAATTAAACATAATATTATGTTCCAGTTCTTCCTGTTTCTTCTCCTTAGTGTCCTGCAGCCCACATGGCAAGCCGTCCCAGTCAGAAGGCTGCCTGTACACGCACCTTATAGAACTCTCCAACCTGGAGAAGTCACACTCAAGGTCAGGGATTCAGATGTACAGAAACTGCAGTTTGGCTTCAGTCTTTCTCTTCAGGGGGTATTTAAGGTTGTACTTGCAACTTGCAGCAAGCAATCCCAAAGATCGATGTAGGTGGATTTGATAGGGTTTACATGAGATCTAAGGGTCCAAAAGGAGAAATGCTTCTCACTCAGCATTTGAACTAGACAGCTAGGCTTCATGGCAAATTTTGTGTGGTAACAACAAAGATCATGATGCACAAAGGCAGCGACTGTCACATGATCAGGGCCTGATGCATGACACAAGGCCAATGTGGCAAGAATGAGCCATACTCAGAAAGAGCTGAACAAGTTGAGAATAGGTTGACAATGTCTTATGTTGACATGGCAAGTTGGAACACATCTGTGTCACCTGCTTGACTCACCTAAATTCTGCACACCCATTGCACCCATTGATATGTTCAATGGAATATAGCTGAAGCAACTAAATATAATTCTGTCACAATATACATGTCAATTCAAACAATATCATATAAAGCAACCCTCACTCCCAGAGGTGCCTTAATACTCAATTCCAATTTATCAAAATGACCATAGATTAAGTACTGGGTCCAGAAAATCAACATGATCAAATGCCACAAACTTCAATAGTCCACAAGGCATCATGTACATCAAAATCCTCATGATCACAGATGAAGGGTCAGTATTAAATCAATCAATAATCTATAAAGTCTCATATATCCTCAATCACATCCAGCTCTAATTAAGTCCACATAATAATTATAATTGGTCAAAGCATAGTCAACAATAGTTTGGAAAATCATTATATATCCCAAAATAACATCACGTGCTCATAAAAAGTCTGCCACAGATTATCTAAAAGAGAAATAAATAGTGTAACAAGTGTAGCGCATGGTTGGGCCTTAATTTTTATTCCATTATTGCATCAATTAAATTATAGTTTAGAATGAAGGCTATGAACACCGTTTGTTGTTTACACTTGGCTAGTTTTTCAAGGCTCTGTTTGCTATCTACTAGGACCTAAGAACAATGCATCAATCAATATCTTCCTGTCATCTTAGAGCAGGCAAGTTAGGCGATTTTTAATGGTGCTTCAAACTTTCAAAGATCATCTCCAATTCCAAGCATCCCTTTATGTCTTCTAATAATACTTATTAATACATTCAATTGGCATACAATATTTTCAGGAGAAATATGGGCCAAAAGGAGAAGGAAAGGGTAACAGTAATCCAGAAGCAAAAGAAAAGGCCCCTACAAGTCAGAATAGTAATGTTGATTTGAGTATTGGGCTGTCTACTCACCCTCCCTGGTCTTGCAGGTTTGCATCTTTCTTTCACTAAATTCAAGATTGTTTGCCAATTTGTTTTGTTTCTTTTGATCTAAGGTTGTGGGTTAAATGCTTACATGCACTAAACTGGTAATTTGTAAAATTGAGTGGTTTTGAAAGTTTACAATAATCAACAATAAATGCTTCTATGCTGTTAGTGTAAAATATTTTTTTGATAAAGGATAATTATGTTAAAAGTAGATGCTTGCACTTACATGACTTTTTCTTTCATCAAATTCAAGCATTGGAGAGAGAGAGAGAGGGGGGGTGGGTTGGGGGGTGTAAATATGCAAAGCTGCTGAATAATTGTTGCAAGATGTGAATATGCGAGGGGAGGCTGCCAAGATCAATATGTACAGAGAGAGACAGAGAGAGAGAGAGAGAGAGAGAGAGAAATGCAAAGCTGCTGAATAATTGTTGCAAGATGTGAATATGCGAGGGGAGGCTGCCAAGATCAATATGGAGAGAGAGAGAGAGAGAGAGAGAGAGAGAGAGAGAGAGATATGTAAATATGCAAAGCTGCTGAATAATTGTTGCAAGATGTGAATATGCGAGGGGAGGCTGCCAAGATCAATATGCGTACACCATTAGGGCCCACACGTTATAAGTTGGATGACTTGAACTATGTGACAGGAAGGAGTAGAAGGGTAGGTGGGATGGACATCCATGGGGCTAAGGTTTTTGAACTAGTGTAGGATGGTTTGTGAGAAGTTTCATACATTTTGCAATTGTGTTCATAAATCCATGCATATATATGTTCCACCAAATTGTCAGGATTGGGATGGTAGCGGATGATGGGATGTGTTTCAAAGACAGATTTTTTGGGAGGCCTTTTTTTAGGGGACAAGAGAGGACAACTATTAAGAAATAGAAATTAAAAAATATAGGAAATTCCAAATACTCATATGATACATTGATAAGGCATTCATCATATACATTATAGAACCTTAATACATAATATTGGAGTTAAATTGAGATTTACATGAGAGTTGACAAACGAATTAACAAAATTCATATAAATAGGCTACATATTTTCATTCTATGGTATAAACATAGAATAAAACATATGCATAGAATAGAACATATGTACAAATCTTATGATAATTGTATGTAATTGTTAAAAAAATATTTTTTTGTATTATATTGTAATATATTTGTTCATCTATATATATATATTAATGTGTTTATAGAATTACAATAAAATTTAATTGTTTTAGAACAAAATATGTTTAAATTCATGTTTATTTTACTTATATATCCTTGTTTATTCAATTTTCACCATTACAATAGAATATGTAGAAAAATGTGTTTTTACTATTTTACATATATTTATTTATCTGTATTTATCAGAATTTTTCCTGTATATAAATAAGTTAATACTTCTATACCCATATGCATACTAGTGTTGTTTCTTATCAAGTTTATTTGCTCTTTATTTTATTCTTTTTTCTCCAATCTCCTTCTCTCATACATAGTATTTTCATTCTTTTATTCATATTCATTTTTTTACTCATATGCATAAATATATGAGTTATACACTCGAATCTATAAAATAATAACTTTGTACATTTGTGTAATGTCCCCTCCTCAAGCATAATTAGTTTGTGAACAATTGGCTTATTTTCGAGTTTTCTTGTAGGCTAATTGGTGGGCAAGGGAGAAATCCAACTTTCTTGGAGAGCATAGGTTTGATCAAGCAATAGTTTTGTTCATGGCAGTGAGTTCGGATGATCTTGGTAAGCTTCATGATGCTTTCAGAATGCAATTCCGTCCTTTTGGGAGCTCTCCAAACTTCTTGGAGAAGCAAACTATTTTTAGATTGGTGCCAAGTTGCTTCAATTCATCATCCTAAGTCCTCAGAACATTATGGTATGCCCAATAATTCATATTTATCTCATTTTGATGCTTTACCCAACTTGGGTGAATAATTATCCCTTGATTAAATCACTGCCTTTGCCTAGACTTTTAAGTGCTGTGATCCTTTTTAGATACTTAGATTCATTTCTCACTTGGGTGGGGGCACGACAAACCAGTTTTATACCTAGTTGTATAGGTGGATGATCTACTTAATAACTTGAAATAATGAAAGGTACACTACAAAAGTCAAAGTAGAATTGATGAAAGGTTTTGAAAAGACAGATTTGGGTTATCTTCATTACTATTTGGGTAATGAAGTGGTTCAAAAATCTATGTATATTTTCATCAGATGAAAAAAGTACTTTGCTGAAATTCTGAGCAAATTTGGAATGATAGAATGTAAACCACTTAGCATACCCATGAAACAAAATATAAAGTTCATATCAGATGATACTGCAGAGTTTGAAGAGGCAACTAAGTAAAGACAACTCATTGAAAGTTTGATCTATGTAACCACAACCAAATTGCTGTTGGCATTCTCTCTAGATTCATGCAAGAACTGAGAAAGTCACTAGGTAGCAGCAAAGAGGGCTTATTGATATCTGAAGGGAACTCATAATTTTGGACTTAAATATTCCAAGGCAGCAGATTTCAAACTAGTTGGATATTCAGATTCACACTGTAGAGGTGATTTTGAAGATGGGAATTCTGCTTTGGCTTTCTTGATGAATTCTGGATCAACAGTCACCACTTGGAATTCAAAGAACAGTTAGTGCCAATTCATTTTTTATTCGAAGTAGAATACATGGCAGCATTAGAGGCAGTCAGACAAATATTGTGGCTCAAAAAAATTCTTGAAGATTTGCAGGAAAAATAGGTTTCATCAATATCACTCATGGTCGATAACAGTTCTGCAATCAAAATGTCAAGAAATCTGGTATTTCACAATTGAAACAAGCACATCAACACCAAATTCCATTTGATTCAGCATTATGTGAAAGATGGCAGTGTCAAATTGATATATTGTTCAACTACAGAGCAACTAGCTGATATCCTAACAAAAGTGCTTAGAAGACAAAAATTTGAAAAATTCAGAGGCATGCTTGGTCTCACTATAACACCTGTGGATTAAGGGGGATGTAATATTATATATATAATCCTAAGTTATATTTAAATAATATTTTATTTTCTTGTAGAATCTAAACAGTCATCCTGAAGATGATCAGGACAGTCATCTAGGGAATGAACTGAGCATTCACTCTTTGTTGATAAATATGTACATTGTATCTCTTTTAAAATATATATTGTTTCCAGGTTTGCATTTCTGTTCTTGTTTTAATTTTCACATTCAAATTTCCTGGCTCGATAGAGACCGCTTAGAATACCAGAATAGGTGTGTATGAATGGTTGATCATGTCCTCTGGCCTCACTGGTGCCTCAAGAATCAATTTTCTCATTGGGATTTGGGCTCACTCACCTCCACACAAGGTGTTGGACGGCTTTGAGTTAGTGTATGGTAGGAGGCTGGAGAAGCCATTGATGGTCTTGCAGAAGTGGCTGCAGCCCTTCATTCTGATCTATTAGCATTACATGTATTCCTGATTTTGATATGAAAGGGCCATCGATCTAGTTCTTGGGCTACCATTATAAACATTTGTTTTGTGTGAAACTTTTGATGTGTATGACATTATAAATTTTTCTTTTATTTTACTGTTATAAAAAAGGATTCTAAAACTCTTGCTTTATGCTCATCTTTAGTTTGAAGGTGGAATTTACACTACTAGAGATTCCAACGCAAACTAAAGATATTTTGGAAAGCAGTAGAGAAGGTCAATTAGAATCCAAAGAGTTAGATTTATTTTTAGTGTATCATTTACTGTTTGAATATAAAATATTCTTGTCATATTTTTGTTTACATCTTTATGATTTTTGTTGTCTGCAGTGTTTGCAATGTGAAAGCTACAAGCAGGGAAACTCTACTATTGCATTCTGAGGGAAAGAAACATAGATCAAAAGCCAGAGCATTTCAGGCTAACAAATTAAATCGAACTGGCAAACCGTCTTTAAATGGAAGCTTTTCTGTTGATAAACTGGCAGACAACCTTCATTCACAGGAACAATCAAAAATTGAGGACATGCAAAGGGAAGAGAAAAACGAGAAAGTTAAAGGAGTAGAGACACGTAATTCCCTGGATGAACAACATGATAACAAGCAAAATGGTTCACCTGGTTTAATTAAATACCCAAAGGGAGAGGAGGAACATTCCAAGAAGAGGAAGAGAAAGGAGGAAACATCCAGATTATTGGATTCTGTGACTGTTGAAAATAAGCCAGATATGATAAGGCAGCAAGATCCTCATTTATTGGATACCAAAGAGGAGACTTCAAATGCAAAAGGCTTACCTAGAGTCAGTTCAAAGAAGGAAAGTAAAGGCAAGTCAGGAAATAAAATCAAGCAGACTCATCCTGAATTTGTTCAGGCAATTCCTGGAAATGAAGATGAAGTAGTGGATAAATGTCAGAGAGATGACCAGATTGATGACACAGTGGCCAATGCAAATGGAAGTGCTAAAGAACCTTCTAACTTACCAGTGAAATGGAAAAAGATCATTAAGTCAGTCTTGAAGTCGGTAAGTGTTCTTTGAATTTTTTTTTTCAGATATTTCCTTAAGTAATATAAGTTGATTTTGCTACATAGATTTCCAGATTCATGGTTCCGAAGATATTCTGTAGTTCACAATGCTTATATGTAACCCAGCCTGCTCTAAGGTTACTTATTTGCTTAATAATGGTAATGCAGAGTCCTGATGGAAGCTTAAGAATTAAAAAATTGGAAAAGGAAGTTGTTCCTCTTGCAATGAAGGCCCTTGAGTCAGCTGGAGTCTGTGCAGATGAAGGCTGTGTAAAGGACAAGTTTATGAACAAGGTAAGTTTGGCACATGTTAAATTGTTGTCTTTTTTATGTTGACCTTGCTTTATACATTGGGTGCTATTGACAGTTTCTGTTTGTCTACTTATTTACTTAGTCTAGTTGTTTTGGGCAGTAGTATTCTTGAATCTGAGAGCCCTAGGTGTAATTATGTTGTATTGTTCTGAGGATTTCCCTCACAAGAAGTCTACTTCGAATCACGATGTACTGAGTTTTTCCCCCATTATGCTACTTAACATTGCAGGTTCTATCCAGTTCTAGGTTTGTTGTGGATAAAAAAGTTGTGCGGCTCGCCTAGGTATTACTTACTGTGGAGAGATGCTCACTGGATGGTTCTTCCGATTCTTCAAATTAATGTGTCAGCATATTGGCAACTTATCTAAATTTCAAACATCCATCTCTTTCTTATCTAATGGCTTTGGCAAGCAATATTTACCCGAATTATTGTGTATTTAGATATAGAAGTTCTTTGGAGATTTCCATTGAAGGATTTCTCCAGGCTTCATTTTTGTAGTGTTGGAAAAGAAGATTTGTGTGGGCTTACTAAATGTCCCAAATCTGCTAAAAATCACATTGACTAGAGGCACATTTGTTGTTGAGTTCTTGATTCATTGAAGCTTTCATTATCGGTGACAATTGTAAGAATCTGGAACATTGTATCATTTGCAATCTAATCCCCTGATGGTTCTTGTATGCTCCTTCATGTATAGAGGTACAGAGCTTAAAGGCTGTTTGATTAGATGTCAAATGCACACTGTTCCCCTTAGTGTTTAGTACCTGTTAGTCGAACAATACTTGTAAGAGGTGGAGAATTTCCAAACAAAAATCTCTGACTATGAGCAACCTAGGTCAATTCAATTCCTTACATATGATTTAGGTGGGGTAATATTAGATGATGGCTCATTATTTCATTTATTGTGGTCTATTTTTTTTGCCAAAGGTGCCTGGAGACATTAAGGGCTATAGCTCTGTCTTAGGCAATGTACTAGACCCAAGACTAGGGATTGAACCCAAGACTTCAACCCTCTACGGATAGAACCCAAGACTTAAACCTAGCGAGCACTTCTAACTTGGTAATTGATCTGGCCCAACAGACAGTTGTCATGGCCTTTGACTGCTGAGCTTTCTCTTTGATTTTATGGGTAATTCCCTTTGATGGATAACCTTTGGCTTAGATGAGACAACCTAGGTGTATCTCTCCCATTGAGAGGTCCTTGATCTCCTTGACCTAATTGCACAAGGTCCTTTCATTTACCTGCGATGTCAAGTCTACTTGTGAAGTCAAACCATGCTCTCATCCAATATCCTTGACCAAATTTTCAATGATCAGTTAATTACTTGGAACTTTGCACCCAGTTTCATTTGTTGGGTTATGTCTCAAAAAGAGTTGGATGCAGAATTTCACCTAGTTTCAAAACTTTAAGATGTCTCTGGGAGATTTGAAACCTTTGCCCCCCATGAAAGGTCTAATGAGTTACTGCTTAAGCTCAACCCACTCGACAATCTTTTGACATGAGATTTCAAAACTGCATCCCGCGTGTTCATCTATTTTGCGTTTTTCTCATGCTTACTATACATTGGTTAAGGGATCCCAAACTAACAAAAAAGGAAAGTCCGTAGGCTCACATGAAGAGGACTCCCTTTTACATATGGAATGTTTGTACGAAGAGTAGGGCCATCAATTGTTATATGTTGGATATAAACTTAATAATTTTTCAAAACAAAACCATATTCTAATATTTCAAGCTATTTGACATATATCAATCTTCAAAAAATGAAGATTGTTGAGAAAACTAACAACAAAGAGGATAAAAACAATCTTATGAATATAAACATTTTTCTCCTCTGAATAATGATACACTCTGTTGTCCTCCCCTATAATTATTATGCATTGTTTTATGATTGAGTTTAGCATGTCTCCAGCTTCTCTTTTCACACTCATTACAATAATTTTTTTTTGCCAAACAGAGATTGTAAATATTGCAGTCCAACAAGATACAAATACGCCTCTCCTAAGGTTGTTGTCAATACAAATTCGTTAGCTCATAGAAGGCCACTATCATGGGTAGTGTTCACAACATGAGTGATAAAATTTGCTCATCTTTGGTATCCTTGATTCATGTTAAGTGCACAATAAGGCCTAAACTTTTTCTAGCCAATTACAATACAAATAAAATGTTTTTTTTACAATTATTTGCTAAAAAATGCTCACCTTCAGCTGTCTAAACTTTATCTCATAAACTGTGTTAGAATTGTGAATAAACACGAGGCATATGATCAAACAACAGACAAAAAAACCTTCCACGTAAGAGATCTGGAAAACAAAGATTTGCTATTCCTCAACTAGAAAGCTTACATGAATCTCAAGAATCTCCAAGAAGATCAAGAGTTCTCAAGTTTTTTGATAATACAATGAGGGTTGAGTGCTTTATAGGAGCAACCCTAAATGATAAAGGGTTTAGATCATTAGAAGTGTCAGCATCACATGCAATGAGACAAAATGATCTAATAATAGCTCACTTCAGTTAACATAAAAAAACACTCCTAAGTTTAGCTTAAGTGCATGGGAATAAATTAGACTAATAATCAATTAAAGATTAATTAATTATTAGCTAATGCATGATTATGTTGATGTTCATGTACAGTGTCGATCTCTACTTCCAGCTGATCTCCTTTACATATTGAATAAATTAGATAATAGCCTTTGGATATCTAATTTATATATATATTGCGATTTAATGAAGAGGCACAATTTCTTAAGAAGATGCAATTTAATTAAGGCTGACATCATTTGTTATGAAGGATTGTGATTTTTTATTGAGCCCGACATCCATGAAGAAACACGATTTCTTGAAGCTGACATCATGTATCTTAACGTCATGACTTTTGGATAGGGGCCGACATGATCATTTAGAAGGGATGCGTCTCTCCTATTCATTTGTATAGATACTGATTGATTCGCCCATTTGTAATAATCTTATTCAGTTCATTCATATCCAGTTCAAGTTCTTCATATGCGAGTTCAATTCAAGAGTAGGAGTTTGAGTTATTAGATTGTAGATTGCTTCATTGTATTACTAAGTATTCATCAGATTGTTGTGCATCTTCTGGCCTTCATATCGGCCTATTGTAAAGGAGATTATTTGTGCTATCATTAATATATATAAGAGATATATTAGTGTTGGGTTTTTCTCCCTCAAGAGGAGGGTTTTCCCATGGTATTTGCTGTGTCTTGTGTTGATTTTTGAATTAATTTCTGTGCATCTTAATCTGATCATTAAATTTAACATAGTATCAGAGCGGGTTTGAGGAGATCGTGATCAGATTTGTTCTTACAACGATACTCTATTCTCTTCTTTATATTTCTTTGTCTATCTCTACCTTTGTCAAGATGGTGAATAGTTTGAAGATTGAGGATAGACTCGAGGGAGCATCCAACTTCACATCATGGAGATTTAGGATCATGCTTACCTTGCGTGAAAATGACTTGGGTGAGTTTGTGGAGTCCAGTGTTCCTGAACCTGAGGAGGAAGAAGAGAAGTTGCAGTGGATGAAGAAAGATATCAAGGCAATGAAAATATTGGTTGATTCCGTTAAGGATCATATCGTTCATATTGTCTCTAAGTTGAAGATGACAAGAGACATGTTTAAAACATTGGAAGAAATGTATGAAATCAACAATACCAGTCGGGGGGCACTTGCACTGAAGCAACAACTACACCATGTGAAGATGGCAAAAGGAGAATCAGTGATTGCATACTTATGAGGATTTCAGATTTGAGAGATCAGCTCTCGACAATTGGCCATATGGTTGATGACAAAGGCTTGACTATGCTTGCTCTCAATGGTCTTCCTTTGTCTTGGGAATCCTTCATTCAGGGAATCAGTGCAAGATCAAAATTGCTTAAGTTCGATTGTCTAAGGGCATACTACATTCAAGAAGAATCAAGGTTGGTGGCTAGAGGCGTTGGTCAAAGTTCAAAGAATGAAGATATTCATGATCTTGCCTCCCATGCTTCGAAGAAGAAAGGAAAAGATGGAAAGAAAGGGTTCTTCAAGAGGAATTGAGATAAGGGAAATGATGATACACCCGCCTCCAAGAAGAAGAGAGACATGTCCAAGATTCAATGCTTTAGGTGTGATAAGTTTGGCCACTTTGCTAAGCATTGTCCTACTAGACCTAAGCAACAAGCCACCATTGCAGATGTTGATGATGTTTCTCCACAGAAGGATTCATGTGAATATTGGTTCTATACAACATTGTCAAGCAATGTTCCTACAGATACCAACACTTGGCTGATCGACAGTGGTGCTTTTCGACACATTACTGGATTTAAAGAGCACTTATCAAGTTTGGTGGAGAAAGATTCTTCCGAACAAGTTATCATCGAAGATGATGCTGGCTACTCTGTGAAAGGGATTGGGACCTCTACTCTTCATTTGGATTCTGGCATTACACTTCAGTTGAGAGATGTTCTTTATGTTCCAGGAATCAAACGCAATCTTATTTCTATTTCAGCTTTAGAAGATAAAGGCTATCAAGTTGCCTTCTCCAAAGGCAAAGTTCTTATGTGGATGGAGAATTGTAGTTTCAAGGATGCTCAAGTAATTGGTGTTAGACATGAAAGCCTCTATAGGCTATGTACGCGTCCTCTACAAGCATTAGTTCATGATTCTTCAAGTCTATGTGATTTGTGGCATCGAAGATTGGCTCACCTTCACTTTTGAGCCTTACATATCATGGAGAAGATGGTCACGGGACTTCTTAAGTTCAATCAAGAGCATGAAGGAACTTGCAAAACATGTGCTATGGGTAAGAATTCAAAAGCTCCTTTCCACAGTAGAGAAAGTAGATCTAAGTGTATTTTAGACCTTATTCATTATGATTTATGTGGACCTATGTCTGTTTCTTCTTCGAGTGGTTTCTTGTATTATGTTCTTTTTATTGATGATCACTCTAGAAAGACTTGGATTTATTTTTTGAAAACTAAAGAGTCCGAGGAACTGTTAGAAAGGTTCAAGGAGTTCAAAGCTCTTGTAGAGAATCTTTCTGGTAAAAGAATCAAGATCCTCAGATCTGATAATGGAGGAGAATACACCTTTGGTAGCTTTCAAAATTTCTGTGTTGATGTTGGGATTAAGAGGGAGTTTTGTGTTCCCTATAATCCTCAACAAAATGGTGTTGTAGAGAGAAAGAACAGGACAATCGTGGAAGCAACAAAAGCCATGATTCATGACTAGGATCTGCAAACCTACTTATGGGCAGAAGCTTCTAGGACTGCAGTATATGTTCAGAATAGAAGTCCTCACAAGATCTTGGAGAATATGACTCCGGAAGAAGCCTTTACAGGGAAGAAGCCTGAGGTTAGTCATTTGAGGATCTTTGGATGTCCTGTCTATGTTCATGTTCCAAAAGAAAAGAAAACTAAGTTGGAGCCTTCTGGCAAGAAGGGAATATTTGTGGGCTACAGTGAGACATCAAAAGCCTACAAGATATATGTTCCAGGTCAAAATTTGATTGAAATAAGTAGAGATGTCACATTCGAGGAAGATGTCGCATTTAGAAGATCCAAGGGAACTCATGTGGAGATTGACTATGATGAGCCTCCTCAGGATATGGAAGTTGACCATACTCAGATTCAGAGGGAGACTTCCGAACCAAAGGAAGATGTTGATCCAGTTGAACCCTTGGAACCTACTGATGGGCCTACCGATATTGTGATTAGAAGAAAGAGACCTCTTTGGGCTAGGAAAACTATGCAAGACGCTGAAAGGTTCGCAGCTCCTAGAGGTACATTCAGAGAAAGTAAAAGGCCACATAAGTTCTCTAGTTATGTTGCCTTGATGAGTCAGATTATTGAATTTGAGCCTTCTAGTGTGGAGGAAGCTTTCAGTCAACAGGTTTGGAAAGATGCTATGTTAGAGGAGTACCAATCAATTCTCAAGAATGATGTTTGGGACATTGTTCCTAGTCCCGAAGGAAAATTTGTGGTATCTTCGAAATGGCTCTTCAAGATCAAGCATGCAGCTGATGGGAGCATAGAGAAGTACAAGGCAAGATTCATGGCTCGTGGGTTTTCACAGAAAGAGGGAGTTGATTATGAAGAAACATTTGCTCTTGTTGCTCGCTACACTTCTGTCAGGACCATCATTGCCATTGCTGCATCGAGAGGATGGAAGATTCATCAAATGGATGTGAAGACAACTTTCATAAATGGTGTGATTGAGGAAGAAGTTTACATCGAGCAACCTGATGGGTTCGAGGTACATGGGAGGGAGTCTCATGTTTGCAAGCTGAAGAAGGCCTTGTATGGTCTTAAGCAGGCTGCTCGTGCATGGTACGAAAGAATTGATCGTTACCTATCAAGCTTGGGCTTCTTGAAGAATGATGCTGACTCTAATCTATACTTTAAGATAATTGATGGTGAAGCATTGATTTTGGTTTTATATGTTGATGATTTGATACTTACTGGAGAAGAGCACTTGATCATCAAATGTAAGAAAGAGTTGGCCTCTGAGTTTGGGATGAAAGACCTTGGACTTATGCACTGCTTCCTTGGCTTAGAAGTCTGGAAGAAACCAGATGAGATGATTCTTAGTCAAGGGAAGTACACCATTGATGTACTTAAGAGGTTTGGTATGATGGATTGCAAATCCATGTCTACACCTATGGAGACCAACCTACATAAATTGAAGGAGGCTGAAGCTAGTTCAGACTTGGTGGATCCTACAATGTACATACAACTGATTGGGTCCTTGATGTATCTAGTTAACACTAGACCAAATATCTGTTATGCTGTGAGTACACTTAGTCAGTTCATGTGTGAACCGAGACAGATACATTTTGTTGCAACTAAATATATCCTGAGATACTTGCGTGGCATAGTTGGATATGGGTTGAGATATTCTTTAGATGTTGACTTGGAGTTGCATGGTTATACTGATTTTGATTGGGCAGGATGTGTCACAGATCGAAAGGGCACCTCTGGATGTTGCTTCAGTTTGGGATCAACTATGATATCCTGGTGCAGCAGGAAGTAGTCATTTGTAGCATTGAGTACAACAGAGGCAAAATATATTGCAGCTTGTATGGCAACTCGGGAAGCAGTGCGGCTTCGTAAGCTCCTTGCAGGATTGTTTGGACAATCAATGGAGCCTACTATCATTCATTGTGATAACTAGAGTTGTGTGAAGCTTTTTGTCAATCCTGTGTTTCATGACATAACTAAGCATGTTGAGATAAAATACCACTATATTAGAGATATGGTATTGAGGAAGGCTATACAGTTGAGGTATATTAGCACTGATGAGTAGACGACAAACATTATCACCAAGCCTCTCTCCAGAATAAAGTTTGTGTACTTTCGGGATAAGCTTGGTATGGTGGAGAATCCAACCTTAACTGAGAAAGAGACTCAGTATCAATGAGCCTATAATGAGTTCTTTGTGAATAGAAGTTCGAGGTGAAATCCCTTGATTAATGAGTTCTTCTCTGTGAGAGAAGTTCAAGGTGAAATCCCTTGTTTCCACCCTCTGAGAGAGTCATGGTGGATGTCATGTGTGTGACTCAATGACAACATCACGTGAGAGAATCCATGATTTTTTTTGTACTTGTGTTTCACCCTCTGGGAGACCCATGGTGAAAAGTCACGTTGAGGTGACAACATCACGCAAGTGATGAACACTTGTACATACCATATATGGTTGTAGCCATTATGGTTGATATCATGTTGAGGTGATGTCTGATATCACAATGAGGTGATATTCTTCTTTTCCACATTTGGTTGTAGCCATTGTGGTAGACATCACATTGAGGTGATATGTCTTGTGCAATTGGAAGTATTCTCCCTAGCTGAGAGGGAGTGTTGATGTTCATGTACAACGTCGGTCTCTACTTCCAGCCGATCTCCTTTACATATTGAATAAATTAGATAATAGCCTTTGACTATCTAATTTATATATATATTGCGATTTAATGAAGAGGCACAATTTCTTAAGAAGATGCAATTTAATTAAGGCCGACATCATTTGTTATGAAGGATTGTGATTTGTTTATTGAGGCTGACATCCATGAAGAAACACGATTTCTTGAAGCCGACATCATGTATCTTAAAGTCATGACTTTTGGATAGGGGTCGACATGATCATTTAGAAGGGATGCGTCTCTTCTATTCATTTGTATACATACTCATTGATTCGTCCATTTGTAATCATCTTATTCAGTTCATTCATATCCAGTTCGAGTTCTTCATATGCAAGTTCAATTCAAGAGCAGGAGTTCAAATTATTAGATTGCAGATTGCTTCATTGTATTATTGAGTATTCATCAGATTGTTGTGCATCTTTTGGCCTTCATATCAGCGTATTGTAAAGGAGATTATTTGTGCTATCATTAATATATATATATATATATATATATATATATATATATATATATATATATATATATATATATATAAGAGATATATTAGTGTTGGGTTTTTCTCCCTCAAGAGGAGGGTTTTCCCAGGGTATCTGCTGTGTCTTGTGTTGATTTTTGAATTAATTTATGTGCATCTTAATTTGATCATTAAATTCAATAGATTACTCTAACACCCCCCCTTAAGATGAACTTAGGGAGTAGCTAAAAACCCTAAAAAACAAGAATGCATGATGGGTCCCGACAAACAAGACTTGATGAGGTACTCATGTACAAACAATGTAATCTCTCACAACTGGAGAAAAGGAGAAAACCTCATGGGAAAAGCTCCTCTCCAAAAGAGAGAAAAGCGAATGAAGCACTGAAAAGGCCTCCAAACCAATGTGAAGGACTAAGAAGCCTCCAACCAAAGCAATGTCCCAAAAAAAAGGAACATGAACATCGCTAAAGCATGAAGTCATAGTCAGTTGTTGAAAGATGATTGATATAGTGCTGAAATGAAGAACCTCCTCTAAAATAGATGATGATTAGGATCAAGAAGACAAGAATCTGCATACGACACTACTTGAATGGGATGGCAAACAAAGACAAACATCTGGAATTGAAAGATACAAATGGCACACAAATTTGCATTAGTGACCCCAATGACACTACTCAACATGCAAGATGCAAGTCGAAAATACAGGTACCGACAATTTGAAGAACACTGATCAAATGAAAATAGGTTGCCTCCAGAAACAATAATTGAAGAATGTCCATATGATAAATGCTCCATGTCATCAAAATGCATGGGTAACAAGTTGCTGCATTTGCCTAGTACATAGGAACAATAACTAGATACACAGATCACTCCAATGTGAAACCAATGAAGCATTAGCTCCAACAATAGAACCCCCCCATAATGTGGAAAGGGAGAGCTAAGACAGGTACATTGAAACTGTGTAAAACCAAGAAGTGCATGTAGGAGAATAAAGAACATCTGAATGTCCAATTGAAAGTACTTGCAAATAAAAGGGTGTGCAAACTAGGGCACACACACATGAGGCAAGAATCACTAGGATTTGATGTTGTCGTGGAAGGAACACTCACTTGACAAAGGTGTGATAGAAAAATAAAGACACTCACAACCCACCCATGGCACTTTATATCATAGTATGAGTATAATAGGCATAACAAGATGTGTAGAATCCCCAAAAAGTATACACCAGAATGACACTTTATTTCAATGCGTCTACAAAAGAAATTGCATGAAAAAGAGGCTCAAAATGCTCAAATAAGACAGAGAGTTGGAAATACATGTAGAACAGTTTAAAACAAGTCATCCCATGCAAACAAAAAGTTTCCAAGAGCTAAAACGTCCAAGTAATTCATCAGAATGTGAAAACACAAAAGCCTAAATAAAATGTACTTAGAGAAAAATCTGGAAAAAGTGCATAGATGGTTGTGAAGAACTTTAAAAGACAGTCCCAACATGGCTGGAATTGTGAAAAATAGAGAAATAGGTCAAAAGTTATTAACTCGGAGAGGAATACAACACCTCTAACTTTGACAGGCTATAGAATGCACCAACAACAAAAAATGAGGAAAAAACTAACACCATTGAATAGTGCTCGGAACTAGCTTTTTGATATATCTTGTTTGCCCAATTTCGATAACCGAGTGAAAAGTTATCGTGATTTTCCCAATCTTGTTAAAAATGCAAGAAAAAAAAAATTGTTTAGCCCCTCTAGTGGCTGGGCACTATTCGCCCATATGACCTTGGGTTGGTTGATTTTTTTTGTTTTTTGTTTTTTCGATTCAAAAAAAAAAACAAAGAAGATTTCAAATTTTCTCTTGTAACCCTAGTTGAGAAAAAAACCCTAAAAAATCGAGAAGGGGTTCATTGAATCCATGCTCTAATACCATGTTAGAATTGTGAATAAACACAAGACACAAGATCAAACAATGAACAAAAACACTTTCCACGCAAGAGAGCTGCAAACAATAATATGCTATATCCTCAACAAAAAAAACTTACATAATGAATCTCAAGAGTCTTCAATGAGATCGAGTTAAGATAATACGATTAGGTTGAGTGCTTTACAGGAGCAACCCTAAATGAAAAAGAGATTAGATCATGACAAGTGTCAACATCTGATATAATGAGACAACGATTTAATAATAGCTTGATTAATAAATTAATAAAAACACTCCTAAGTTTAGCTAAGTGCATGCGAATAAATTAGACTAATAATCAATTAAAGATTAATTAACTATTAGCTAATGCATGATTACTCTAACCCTATAAACAAAACATAATGGAAATTGATTGGGCAAACATGAATTAATTATTCACCATTTAAGAACTAAACAAATGCTATTGATTGGAAATGTATAGTAACAATTTTTTTTTGTCATTAAATCTATAAGAAACTTAGAAACAATGACAAATAGAGAAATTGAAGGATTTGTTTTCTATTTGGGCATTGTTTGGTTGACTAAGTTCCTTTGTATAGTGAAATCATCTCCCAAAAACATAAAATATATGCTTAACATAATGGTGATAAAATAGTTATTAGTTTGTTTGCTAATAAAATCTACACTACTAGAGAACATCAATTGCAATAATAATTAGAATAACTGTACAACATAGAGAATATAGAATAATCAAGACTTTAATAAATAGGTAGTGTTTAATACAATGCTCATATTCTAATGTAAGGCTTATTAGTTGAATGATAAGAGTTGTGGTTATTGGTTAAGATAACCATCAATAATTGAACTTCAAGTTGTTACATCGCTATCTAATGCCATCAAAGATTAACATAATAATGTTTATAAGCAAAACATTATTTATTTCAACAGTCTACATTATCTCCCTTTATAGAAAAGTTGGAGTTCCCTTTGACAATAATAACAACAAAAAGAAAGAAATTAAGATGGTGGAGAAGAGGATCTCCTTGGATGAATGAGAGCTCCAATGGGCGGCGAATCTTATGAGGTTGCATGTTTTGCCTTTAGGTGCTGCAGTTCTACATAGAGGGCACAAACTTTAGTTGTTCAAGCATTTTATTGCTACAAGTTCATTTTATTGTGAACACTTCATCATTTTTGTAGCTTCCTACCTTTCCTTTTGCTTATATATCCTTTGGCTCAACAATCATCAATTTGCGTTCCAACATGACATCCTTCTTTGCCTCTACTATGTCAACTGAGTTTGTCGGTTTAGCGACTCTTGAAAACATGCGTGTTGGTCATTGAGCTAATTCTTCAATGTTGCAATATCATTGGTAGCATTCTCCTGCTCCATTGCACGACATTGGTGACATAGAAGATTGGAACATGTACTAGTAGTGAAGGTATGCTCAATGATGTGTAAAGAGTGCAACACCTTATTCACAAGAGAGGTGTTGATGTGGATATGAGGGAGCGACCATTGCAAATGCATTTGGAGTCCCCTACTATGACTATCCTTAGTTGACATAAGTTTGGGTGAATCCTAGATGACATCCTTATTGCACAATTTTGTAGGTGTAAGGCCTTATCCATGATTAGTTGGACATGAGATGGAGTACCCACAACATCCAAATGTTATGCCACATCAGAAATGCTTTGTAGTGCTTGAACCATGGGTCCCACAATGTGTGAAAATCAAGAAAAATGTTTGAGATGGGTTGGTAGAGTTTAGGCTTTGGAGAAATAGGGGAACTTCATCTTCTCTAAGGGCCTAAAAGTGAACGAGTACAATCTAATGGTTTACCTTCGTATTGATCTCCAAAGCCATATGATCCTCCAATGGCTTAGTTATTGATGTTGGATATCTATTTCATTAAGTTAGTTCAACTAGTCTTTGATTTGCTACCCATCATACTATGTAGACAAAGGAGTATCTATGATAGAGTGAGGTGGAATTGACAACTTCGGTAATGGTGTGGGCTCCTTGGGGAAGAAGTCTTAATATTTTTAATCACGATTGTGCATCCATCTCTATCTTCATCATCTTCTACATCCTTACTATCTTAACTACTCCCCCTCATCTTCCTTGACATAATTGGCTCCACAACTTGCTTCATGTCTTGACCACTAGATGTCTTCCTTAGTATCATCTAATGGAATACCAAGGTGTCTCCGTTTAAACATTGACAACCAACTTGGACCATAAGCATTATTTGGAATAAATTCTCTCTATCACTTATTGTGAATATATTGAATCTAAGATTAGTTTGATGGCATGTTGTATCATATAAAAGGCCTTATATAACAATGAGAAACTCACAAATCCTAATTGATAGAAGCTCTCTCTAGTTGTAAATCTCACCCTTCCTCAATACAAACATATAAGCAATCATCCACATAACAATGAGGCTTGCATGGTTGTTGTGAAGTGACAATGTATGACATTTTAGATATAAATTCATTCCTTTCATGCAAAGTACTCTTTGACTATGTCCCTTAGCCCACATTTTTTCCAACTAACTGTAATTAGGCAAGCTCGACATGGTGGTTTCACTGTGTGATATTTATGTTGGTGCATACCCTAAGGGTTTCCAATTAGTTTATTTATTGCTTATCTTGAATACTAGTGAAATCCTTAGTGGTGTACATGATTTTGATTTCTTTAAGCATATATTGCACAAAAAAAAAATCCAATGTCTTGATGGAAGTTGGATACCAGTCAAATCAAGGTTGGTTAAAATTCTCAAGCATTAAAATGACATCTATATCTTTGATCCCTTCTATTCATAATGCTACTCATGATCTTCAAGTTTGGTTGCCCGCCATGTATAAGACTTAGTGTTGGAAGGCTCTCTTCGTTGAGTTCCTCACGTGTAGGCAACTTCTTTGCTTTGTTTCTCTTAGGTGAGGGTTCACTGACCTTTTGTTTTTTGTAATTTTTCTTTCTTTCTACTTGGAATTGTTATCTAACATCAAGGAAATTTTTACCATTTTAGATATTGCAATATGTCAATGCTACACAATTCTTTGTGTTACCTTGTAGTACTATACTTCTTGAAAATTGTGTATAATGAATAATTTGGACTTATAACTTGTCCATACTCTTAAATTCCATTCAAAACAATTTGAACTTCATTCCCAATAAACTAGTCTTATTCCAAATAAAACAAATCAAGACTTTAAAATAACAGACTTAAACTAATTGTGGAAATATAAACACTATTTAAAAATAACAACACATTCCAAATAAACTAAACCTATTTGAAATAAATTAGACTTAAATTATTTGTAGAAATACAAAGAATATTTGGAAAAATAGTAATTCATTCCAAATATATTGGACTTATTTGAAATAATTCGGACAAATAGAAAATATTTGAAAACAACTTAAATAAATTGGACTTATATGCATAAAATTGGACCAGCCCTTACTTGCACTAAAATGAACCAATCATATTATTTTAAATAAATTGGAGTTAGTAGAAATAAAATGAATTTATTTGAAATAAATAGGATAAGACTTATTAACCACGTAGATATAAAAACTATGTAAAATCAAATCAATTAAACCATATGTAAGGCTCAACCATTTTTTGGACCCTAGTTGCACCCCTTATATTAGGTTACTTTTATATTTTGGCTGATTTGGACTTCACATGTAACCTTCTAACTCAGATTATTTTTGTAGTTATTAACTACTTGTTAATATTCTATTCGATGTTGATGAATGTTAAATTAAATATAGACAAATTTTGACAACTTATAATGATATATATATTGAATTAGGTGGAAGAATTCAAGTTGGCAGTGTAAATTAACAATGCTAGGGCGTTGCATCGAACTATGAGTCAACTATGTTAGTCATTTGGGAAGAAATTACTTGTTTTTATCTAGTTAACATTGTGGATGACTTATTTTGTTTGTGAAACTTTGATAGTAATTGTTTCATTAAAATTGGGGCATTTCACACCCCTAGGTCTACATAAGATTGTATACAATGTTTGTTATACTTCCAATGTAGGATATGATTTCCCTCATCTTGCTTGTAAATGGGCCCTTCCAAATGATATGGTTTCTAAATATAAAGGATAATATTTTTAGACATGCACTTTTGCTTTAAATGTGATAGTTATGCATAAATCTATTAAAAAAATCACAAAAGTTAATAACATGGATTGATCAAAAGTGTAACTTGAATTATAACACTTCAATTTCTCAAAAAACATTGATACATCCAATGAAATTCAAAATAAAACTAGACATGCTATCTCCACAAAGCCAATCACAAAAAATCTCATCAAGTAATAAGCATGTCATAATAGAAAAAAATTGATAACTTATAGTGCGATGAGGGTTGTTGAAGCTCCACTTTAATCTAAATAATGTCAATCTAGGCTAGTGTTCAAGATTATTTGCAATAGGAAAAGTATTCCCTTGATTAGCAACTCTTCTAGGAAATAAAAAATAGGTAAATTATTTGTATAAAAAATTACGATACACCTTTAAATTTCTACCATGTTACAAAAGTAGCCAAAATTAGGATTGTAGTACTCTCTAGAGCTACTTGGGTGATACTTAGGAGCACCCTAAAGTACTTCAAAACCAATTTTGAATGATTTCTTTGAAGCTAGAATAAGTCAAAGCTAGTACCATGTTTACCAACAAGGGCACAAAATACTTTAGAGTTTGATCTTCAATGTTGTGTCCCGCTGTCTGAAACTTTAATACTACATATTTATAACTATTTTATTTTGTACATATATAAAATGTTGCATCTATATGCCAATATATGTTAGCAACGTCAATAATTTAGATCACAAAGACTTCCAAATAATAGACCAATTGTATATCATAGTCACAAGTTCTTAAAACTACATCTAAATCCACTAAAACTATTCCATGGAAGAAAAAATGCACAGTTTTGGTTTTAAATGAGAGAATTTAAGGTCTCATAATTTCCCCATGCTTATGTTCTTGTAGGTCCACCTACATTTTTTCGTTCTCTTTGCCTATTTGAGCTTCCAAGAGCTTGTTGCAATCATATTCTTTTTGCAAGTCTACCTAGAATCAAGATACCCTTTGTTCTTGTCAACTCTTCCTCTCCATCTCCCAAAATGTTCATAGGATTGCTTTGTGCTAATCGTTTATGATGAAATTCAGACAAGGAGCAAGGAAAATCTAAACCTTATTCCTACCCTCTCACTTTTGTGCTTCAAAATCATTTGAATAGTGACTTTTTCTCTTCTTAGGGACCATCTTAAATTGGTTGGGGAGATTGCCTCCCTCTTCTTTAAAGAATCATTTAGTCCCTCCCATATTTTTCTACAAGTTAGGAAGGTCAAAATGAAAGACCCTTGTGTATATTGTTTGAAATCATTAAACACACCTTTTAATTTTTTTTAGGTATTTATCTTTCAATTTAGGTGTATATGCATGTTCCTTGAATGATGTAACAAAGGAATTTTCATTTGGGTGTTTGTGCCTCATCATAAGGCCTAGACTCAGTTCTCAAGTATTATATTCTCTCACATGTTCTCCCAAGCTATTGATTTTGTAAGAGAGAGATAAAGGCTCTTATTTGAAGCTCTCCCATGAATAGGTTTACCATAAAATTAGTTTGATGACCAAACACAAATTTGTGCATAAAGAATTCACATAATAAGTTTTTCTACTTAAGTCTACTTCCAAAATATGCCTCCAAAAAATCTTTTTTATCGTCAAATTCATCATGTTGGACATAATATATTCTTAGTGATTGTCGCTTGAGAAATTGTTCCCTAAAAACTAACTATATACATTGGAGATTTTCCTACATGCCAATAGGTTTTCACCAATTCAATGGTAGGGTATTTTCAATCTCGATTCAAGAATATTCTTACATCTTTTCACTACCTCAAGCTCCTATATTAACCTATGATGTTCTACTTCTTCTAACCTAAAAAATTAACACATTACTATCCATGTTTGTAAACCTCTAGGTATGGCTATTTGAGGAAAATAAAAGTTTGTATAATTTTATCTTCTTTGTGAGGAGAAATACTCACTTCTTGTCTTGTTTTCTTTGACTCCAATTCTAATTGTTCCATTTTATTTCATTTTTCAACCATTTTCACTGGTTCTTCATTTGACTTTTCTTGGAAGACAAAGATATCATTTTGAAATTTTTGTGTTAGCCATTCTATTTTATCATCTTTCTCTTGAAGAGTATGCTTCAAAGATTCTATTTCAAACTTCTCTTGAGGAATAGTTAGGGCTTTACATTTAACTTTCTTTAGTTCTTCCAATTGACTAATTTTTTTTTTCTTTTGCAAGAGTTTTTCGTTGTTGTTTCTTCAACTCTTGTTGTAGAATAAGAATAGTACTTTATTTACCTTGAAGAACTTGCTTTAAAGATTCTATTTCCTCCTTTTGTCGTCTTATTAAAAAATAGCTTTAGCTAGGACCATTACCTACAAATTTTTGTGTTCCTCAATCGAGATGAGGATTGTTCCTCCTCCACCAAGTGCATTGGTGCTTTTTTTTTCCAAGCTTATTTGTGCCTAGAGAGGGGTCCCAAATGGCTTTTTTAAACAATGGACCCTTCTTCGATTTGCATTTCTAGAGATTCTTCATGAATGCCAATAGATGTCTTAACTTTGTGCATGCTCTTTATTATTTCAGCCACAACTTGGTCTTCCTCTGAGTTTTCTAGTGATGAAAAAACTAATCTCGGTTTCCCATTTCTTTTGAGATGAGGGGGTCTCTTCTTTTCAACATGCTACTCTCTTGATTCTTATTCCTTAGAGTTAATTCTTATAATCTCTAGAACCAAAATCCTAACCCCTAACTATTTCTCCCGACCCTTTGCTGTTTGGGGGTGCTCTAATTTGGAAGATTGTTTCCTTTTACCTTTGCCTTAAGGAGTTGTTTCTTTCTTTGGCTTCCCTTGTTTTGAGACTTGTTTCCTCTTCTTATGATTATTCTCAAGAAAGTATTTTCAATATTTGTTTTCCATTGTTTGAATGGATGTATACAAGAAACTAGGTAGGTTTATCAAATACTTAACAGTCTCCCCGTCATATATAATATCATTTAACATTTTCATACTTGGTCCCAACATAGTTTTGTATTGACCATCACAAGTGGAAAATTTCATGGCCCATATAATCATTTTATCAAGGCTTCAATAGACTATCCTTGCTAATCCCCTTGCATTCCCCCTTTTACTATGAATCAAATCTTGAGTTGATTCACTTTCTTTATGAAAAAACTTAAATCAATTCACTATAGGGGGTTCTAGAGTTTGCAAAGGCTTCTCCATCATTTGGAATTTCAAAGAGGTTACTTATGATAGCATGGCTTACTTGTATTTTGACTTTGTACACCACTAAATGACTTGGAGTTTTGGACAAATTCTTCTACAATTTTCTCATCATACTCAAACTTGAAAATCATAGCCATTTAAATCCTTGAAAATTTGAGTGACTATTTCATCTACCATTATATTTTGAATGAAGTTTAATTATAACTTCTTTTTCTCCTATTGTTTATGATGAACTTAGAAGTGTAATACTTTCACAATAATAAAGCAAACAAACTAAAGATTGCGATAGATGACAACGTGAAGAATGTGTGAGGAAAGTAGCTATTGAGTATGAAAGCTATCACATTGGAGTTTATTTTTTATTAGGTAAATTGGTTTTGATGGGAACAAAAACTCTATTCATGAGACGGAACAACTCAAAGCTTACTTAACAATCATAGAAGGGAGAAAAACACAACTAAAAAAAGTGGCTAATGAGAAACAATACAATTGCAACCAAGTTTCTAATCACAAAAGAGTATATAGGGATCTAGCCTAAACAATTCTAGACCCTACCTTATTCAATCTCATAGCCTTCACTTTGGTGTGTGATTGGGAGACACATTTGGGAAGAACTTTCTTTTTCCTTTGAACAGTTGTTCAGGATATGTTATCAATTAAATATTTAGACCCAAGAGAAGTGGGGAATTCCCCCTTAGAGTGCCCATCCATGGGAAAAACATAAATAGAGGAATGACTAATCAAAGTTTCCAATCATTGATCAATTGTCTCAAGATCAGGTATATGGTGTTCCAAAGCTGAGGGTGAAATAAGAGTAGAGGAAATGAGAAATTGAACAACCAAAACAAATGGAGGGTGGGACTCACAAATAGAAGTTCACGGAGCTGAAGGAGTGGGACTCTCTAGAGTCACAATGGCCACATGCAAAACCCCCTTAGAAACCTAAATTTCCATAGGGGAAATGAGAAGAGAAGACCTAATGTCTTGAGAAGGCTCATCATCCTGGGAGAAGCCAATAACTTGAGATTCAAAGGCATGAGTTATCAAGTGACATTCACATGCATTCCTTTTCCATGTAGCAACTTCCTAATGTTAAGATAGTGGGCAATAAAATCTTGGAGGACAATGGAAAAACACCATTTTCATTTGAAGGGGAGATCCTCATAGTCAAGCAATTGGATCCATAACCTATCCCCACCATCAAAACAATATCCCCATGAAGAGCCTTGGAGATATCTATATCCACCAAAATTCAAGCAAACATAGAGTGACCCATGTAGGAAGTAGTAGATTCCACCTTTACAAAGGTGGTCAAGATCATTGCCAAAAGCCTCATAGCAAAAATATTCCTAGAATTGGAGACAAAAATTCAAAAGTCAAATCCAAACTCGTATAACATCGACAAGTTTAGAGAACAGATTGAAGTAGCTATACTAAGGCTTGATCAAGAGAGAATGCCCACCCCACATCCACAACCTACCATTAAGCACAAAATATTTTTCCTTTAGAAAGGAAAAAGTTAGTATGAAGAAACTCCCTACACAAGGGAAAAACTTAATCTTATGGTTAATGAAAGGATTCCATGATTCCAAAACCCAATTGTGAAAGTTAGAAAGTGAACACCACAAGTTATTGAAAACTTGAATGTACAAACCAAGCCTTGTTGGAGGTAAAAGTGTTCATTTTCAATCATTTCATATCCACAAACCACCATAGGGGAGGATTGTTAATAGGGAAGGGGTCAATCAAACTAGGGTTGTCCCCAAGAACCTCACTTGTAGAGAGTGGTAGAAAACCAATCATAGCAAGCACAATAGACATGAAATCCTATAGTGAAAGAGTAGCTACAATAGACAAAGATGTGAGATCCCTGTGATTGAGCTTCATGAAGAAGGGAGAAGAAAAACCCAAACCAACACAAACACCGTTGCACACATCAAATGCAACCGGATGCTACAACGACAAATAAAGAGTCGATAGGGTTTCTAGGGGAGATGGGAAGGACGAGAGCGACAACATTGAGATCTACTTGATAGTAACTCTACCATAGTGGATTTATTTTATAAGGTTCTCATAAATGATTTTGGTGTTGACATCATTTCCACTCTTGGTAATTTTAACTAAATTCTCTTGCTATACTTCCCATGTGTAACAATGTATTCAATTAGGTGGGATTGCTTGTAGATTGTAGTGTCCACCCACAGGGGACTAGTCTCATCTCAACTCGTCCCTCTAGACGTTGGGCTGGGTCAATGGGGATACCCCTGTCACAAAAAAGAAAAAGAAAAAAAGACAATGAATTCAATCACCTCCTAGTCACACTTCCTATGTGAGATCAAATTATTTCAGTTTCATCCTCTCATGATAATTGAAACTATAAATCTTCCTCTTCTATATGGCATGATGAATAAATTGTCTTTCCCCATCAAATACCATCAAATCATTTAGAAAATGATAGTTAATAGGTGTCTATTTTTAGAAATTTTGTTATGGATTTTCTTGTGGTTGAAAAAATCCAAGTATTTTTTATATTAAAAATGGTTTACAAATATGGTTCAAAGATCAATTATAATATCAAGGATACAAAATCTCTTTAAAATTATAGAAAAATAATATCAAGATTATAATCTTTTATAGAACCAAACTATAAGAAATATTCATAATAGTTACATATTCATAAGCTATAACAAAAAGACTAGCAAAGTTAAATCATTCTTAAAACTAAATAATTTCAATCTTTTTTATCTTTTTTTTGTCAACATAACTTCAATGATTATGTGGATCTTGTTAGCAAAGTCAACTATAGTGTACTATAACTATATCTAAAAAATTAAAGGAAAGGATAAATACTTGAAACCATATTCTCAATTATCTTCTTGTCCTTCATGTCTGAGTTCTTTGATGTTATAGAAAGTAAAATTTTAGTCATAAAATTTCAAAATAATTTCTTGGAAAAGAGCAACCATTTCTAGTTTCCAACTCCTTTTCTTTATTGAAATTTTTTATTATTGAAAACCTCCAAAACACAAAATCAAGGGTTCTTTGTGGTAAAAGAGAGTCTCATTTACACAATATAACTCTAGATGTAACAATATCTATTTGGTATATTCCTCCTTAGTGGCTAGTTGTGTGTACAAGTGTAAAATGTGTCCATTTATTAGTAGTGTACTTTGGCCACCATTGATAGGAAACAAATGAATAACTCCGTTACCAAAGATCTCTTCTATCTCATATGGTTCCAACTAGCGAGTACAAAGTTTCCTTTTGAAGTCCGTGTAGTTAAAATTAAATAACAAGGCCCAATTTCCAACCTTGAACTTTTTCTCTTGGATATGAAGATCATGCCATACCTTCCATTGTTGTTGAATAAGTTATGTCTATTGTAGTGATTCAATTCTCATCTCATCTAGCTTATTCAATTGCAAAATTTTCTCATGTTGTGCTTGTGTCAAGTCAATTCCCACTTCCATTGTTATTCTCAATGTTTGCAATTCAAACTCAATGGGATGTATTGGTTTTGTTCCATATACCAATTCATATGGAGTAAACCTTGTGGTTGATTTCTAGGTTGTATTGTAGGCCCAAACTGCTTGAGGTAACCTGTTGGCCCAATCTTTCTTTCTAATGGTCATTGTTTTTGTCAAGATATTCTTGTAGTGTCAAAAAATGTACTCCTTTACATTTTCACACTATGTTTGCATCCCCTTAATTAATTAGACTTAATTAAGCATCTAATTGACCTAATTATGCATTTAAAAGCCTAATTAATTTTATTTTTTTGAAAGGGGAACTTGTATTAAATAATTGCAAACATTAAAATACACATCTTGGAAAATGTGTGTCTTAGGTTTAGGGCCTAAGACCCATTCACCCAAGGGCGAATGGGCACTCCTTAGACTTATGACCCCATTTTTTAATATGATTTTGGCAGTATTTTTATGATTCAAATTTAGGTTGCAATTGTTGGCCTTTAATGCTTAATTGTCGAGAAATTTGAAAATTACCTATAAATACAAGGTCTTTTTATCAATTCAAACTTAGAAGAAATATAAGATTTCAAGAGATTATTGCCAAGAGCATTCAAGAGTAGATTTATCCATCTTCTACATCAACATTCAAGATCTCAAGCATCATGTCAAAGTTATTTGCATTCATGCATGTTTTTGGAGCTAAGATTGTGATGTAGGTTTCAAGCATTTAGGCATCAAATCAAGTGTCAAATCAAGCATCCAATCAAGCCATTTCATGTTAGGTCTAATCCTTGGAGTGATGTGTTAGACTCTAGTCCTCTAAGGGAATCCATTAAAGGGTTTGGTGAGTTACAATAAGCTAGTTTTCATTCATCATTCCTTCGTTTCATTATTATTTCATATCAAGGTTTAATTACCAAAATGGGATTTGACCAAGGAAAACCCCTATTCACCAAGAACAATTTTTTTTTCTCCTCTTTGTGTGTTTGCAAATTTACAGGTGAAGGAGTGAAATTGGATCAAAAGTGCAATTTTGTAAAGTTGTCAAATTTGTCAAGACACAAAATCTTACTTGTAGAATTCATTTCCAACTTTCCAACAGTGAGATCTAGGGAAATCAGGAGGGTAGATCCAGGAGCATAGGAATGTGAAATTAGATTTCAGAACCCTGTAGTAGGACCCATTTTCCCTAGGGCGAATCTATTGTAGGAGGACACTCAACAAATTTTGGTGATAAGTGTATGGTGTATTACCCTTCTTCAATCTATCAGAAGTCTACTATTTCTAATTGTGTTATGCTTTAAATTGATGATTCAAGTTTCACATTGCACAATTGATTTCATTTAGTATTTTTAGTTTTTCTCCCCAAAGTGCATTCAGTCATGTTTACCCCATCTTATCATAAGGAAAATAGCCAAGATCTCCAATAGGGTTGACTCACCTAAGGGTTGAAAGTCAATCTTACCTTGGGGATGTCTTTTTCCTAATAAAGCAAGAAAGATAGGTGCATCATATATCCAATCACCTCATTTTTATAAAACCCTATTTTCCTTTGTTTTATTTTGGTGAACCTGACATTCTTGCGGTATAAAATTTCTAATTTGGAGGTCATTAAAACCCTAGATCTAGGATTCGCATTAGTTTGCATTTAAATTGCATTCTATTTAGGGTTGTCAAAATTGCATTAGTTTACATCTCATTTAGGGTTTTAAATTTGTATTTTGCATTATATAAAATTTGAAAAATCCAAGAAATTGCATGCATATTACATTGATTTTGCATAGTACTTGCATATTAGTGTATTTTTAGTCATTTACATCAATAAATTTAGTTACAATTGCATCCAAAAAAGTGTCATTTATCACTAATTTCATTTGCATTAGGACACCTAGATTTGGAAAATTCTGTCATTGAAACCACAGTATGCAACTTGAAACAAGGAATTCAAACATTAAGAAAGAAATTTAAACTTTGATTTTTCAGATCCTTGACCTAGGACTCATTCGCCCTAGGGTGAATAAGTTCTTGTACATGTGTCTTTTCAAAATTCTGGGCATCAATTTTTCTCTGTTTGCTTTGTTTTCTTTTGCTGTTAAATCTATGTTTCAATTTCAAAAAACAAAAAAAAAGTACTTTCTTGCATTTAATTCAATTGGTCAAATTAATTGCATTGTTTGAAATCAAAATTGGCATTAAAAAGACAACATTTTTAGGTTTTTGCATCACATAATCAATAAATTATCATGCTTCCAATATGAAAATTGCATAAGTTGGATAGATTACTTCTCATTTTTGGAACATACTCAAAATTCTAAATGTTAGTGTCTTTCCTTTTCAAGTATGGCAAGAAAAAGATTGAATTAAGAAGCATGTTAGTCATTCTTCCAATATATTTCCTAGTTATGAGAGTCTCTTAGTGCAAGAGAATGAAATTGTTGACACATTCCTTAATACCACATTGCCTACCCTTCACTCATCCCCTAATATCTCTCCTATTTGTGAGGATGTTTTGATACAAGAGGATCCAAACATAGATAATCATGATAACCATAGTTTTTGTTTTCCCAATACCTCTCCTACTTGTGACGAAGGTATCTTGGTGTTAGAAGTTCCAATTATCAAATGTCATGAGAATGTTTTAGTGAAAGGGGATGTAATCATAGATAATCATGACAATCACATTTGTTCTTCTCCCAATATATCTCCTATTTGTGAAGAATATATTTTGGTATTAGAAGATTCATTCATTGAGTGTCCTGAGAATCCTATTTACTCCTCTCCTAAAAAATCTCCCACTAGGGAAGATATCATGGTGCAAGAAGATGATAGAATTCATACATTACTTTCAAACAATAGTAATATGGCTTCATTAGATGAAGATGATAAGGTGACATTGGACTTCCCCTCACTAGAAGATCATCAAAATGAGGAGAGGTTTGTTGAGGTTTTGAACATTGGATCTCCCTTGATTATTAGACCTCTTGCAAGTCCTTTAATTATTGGACCTCCCAAGTCATCTCCTCAGCCACTTCTTATCATAAGACCACCTCAAAAAAAACCTAAACCTGTTGGAATATCTTGAAATTTGCAAGGAAACTTACTAGTAAAAATGTTTCACAACCTAATTATCATAATGTTCCTCATACATACAACACAAGGAACAATAGGAAACCACAAACCATACTTACTTTAGTACCACTTCCTCAACCTATCTTGCGTAGTGCTCCTAGTTTTCCTTTGCATAATGGAAAGGAGTATGATCTTGTGGAACAACTTAGAAACACTTTTGCTAATATTTCTTTATGGAACCTTATTCAAGCTTCACCTAATTACCATAACATGCTTCAAAATTGTTTGCAACAAGTAGTGGTTCCTCCTAGTGTGCAACCAAACGATGTAACAACCCTAATTCAAAGTATGAACTCAGTCAACATTGATATTGTCTTTCATCAACAAGAGTTACCTTCATTGGAAACACAAAAATAAAATGAAGCTTTCATGGTAGTGGTTATCATTAATAAGCATGGCATAAAATGAACTCTCATTGACAATGGCTCAACTCTTAATATGTGTAGTGTAAATATTTTAGACAAGATTGGAGTGGACAAGACTATGATTGAACTTGATTCTTTATCTATTCGTGGGCTTGATAATGTGGGAAAACAACCACTTGGTGTGATAACATTTCCTATTAGAGTTGGAAAGGTCACATTGCAAACTCTTATCCATGTCATGCCTTAAGATCTCTCATACAATATTCTTTTGGGTAGACCATGGATCCATGAAATGAATGGGATACCTTCAACTCTTCATCGTTTAATGAAGTATGTCTATAACAAGGTTTATACAATTAAGGCCGACCCTCAACCAAAACGTTCTTTGCATACTGAGAAAGACAAGGAAAGTCCTTTGAAAACATTTATACCAACTTCAAAAATAGAACCCGTGTAAGAGGAAGAAAAAGAGAAGAATATTGAAGAAGTCACAAAGCTATTGGAGGATGAGTGGGGTTCCTTAGATTTTACACATACATTCATGGGAGAATATAAGAGTACACACAAAACATGAAACTAGAAAGAAAGAAACAAACTATCCACTCAAGCTGAGTCATCAAAAGCACGTGAGTCCACAACTTTTAGCAAAGAAGAGGAAAACAAGAATTAAACAACCACATATGAAGAGTGGGATCTTGAGAAACCACCAAACCATAATAAATGGAAAAAAATTATGGAAGAGGTTATGATATTTTGAAAAAACTTGGATATAATGGAAAAGGATGTGGTGCTAGAGAACAAGGTATTTGTGTCCCTATAGAGCCTACCTCACAATAAAAAACAAGAGGTCTTTGTTATTGTCCTTTGAAAGAAATGAAATCTTCTCCTAATATCAATGCCATCATGTAAAACACTCCTAGGACATCATCAAACACGTCTTAGTAATGATTGGGGTTCACTAGATTTTACACCCTCCTTTATGGGAGAGTACAAAATTCCACAATCTAGAGAGTCTTGTGTATGTATGAAACCTTGTAGTAAGCAAGAGATACCTTTGTCACAAAAGAAAGGAACATCTACTATTTATCAAGAGAGTACCTTTCTCCAAGCCCACTTGACATCTCTCCCTCCAAGAACACAAAATAAATTTTACAACAAAAGTTCATTTTGTGCATATCATCGAGTTCATGGACATTCTACTAATGAATGTAAGGCTTTGAGTAACAAAATTCAACATCTTAGGGATTATGGTGCTCTTCCTTGTGTTGATGCACCTAATTTTTCTAATTGATAATAATTTTCATTCTATCATGTTGCTCATCACTATGTGGCATTAGTAGCTTTATGTGTCTTGCTCATTTCTATTCATGGTGGTATAATTTTAGGTCCAACCATATTTCTCTTGGTAGCAACATGATAGTTCTTGGTGGTTTTCTTTGTCTCTATGATTGGGGGGAAAGGATAACTAGTATTTGAAGGTGTGAATTCTTTCCAAGGATCCCCTATTCCTCTCTTTCTACTTAAAATACCAACATAGAAAGTATGTTGACATTTTAAGTGGGGGGAATATTGTCCCCCATTCATTGTTTGTATGTCCCATTCTTAGTGATGATAACATACATCTCCTAGGAAGTGTAAATTTTTTATTCAAAGTGTGGTCTTCTCAATTCATGTGATGTGTCTTCTTGGTGGTGACATTGGGTTTGATGTCCTTCAAGAGCATGACCTTTCTTGGCATATGAAATTCCTCTTAGTGGTAATGTTATGGCTTGCATTCCCTAAGTTGTGAATCTTTTATCCTTGACTAAGTCCTCTCTTTGTGACATTAAGCATGATGTTCCCTAAGGTGAGACTTCTCATGAACTTAGTAAAACCCCTTTGACTATCCTATCCTATTGCATTCACAACTTTGTCATGGACACCAAGCATAACACAACTTGCTTGCCAATGGAGCCTTGTTTTCATGAGTGTCTAGCATAACACAACTTGATAGCCTTGTGGAACCTTTGTTTTTTTGTGGCACCTTATCAAAGTTATCAGTAGGTATAAATTTTGGTATCATTGACGTATGGGAGCCTATAGACTTGTCATGAATTTCCCATCAGCCACCTTCTTGGGGCTCACTTAGTGGACAATGGATTTTACTAGCTCGTGTGAGTATATTTTATTTGCATAGTGGACAATGGGTTTCCACTTGTGAATTTTTTTTTGACAAACAACTAAGGCTTGATTTGTACCTACTAGACAAATAGTCGAGGCTTGATCCACCCTTTTTTTCTTTTCTTTTTGCATCAATTTTGGTATGTATGCTTGTGTATCTTGTCTTGTTGATGTATACCATACGTATATGTGCATTCCTTTGTACTTATGTTGGTTTTCCATGGGATCTTGATCCTGGTGGCTTGGACACCTCCTTGATCTTTGTCGTCCTATCTCACTAATATTTGTACACTTGGACCCCTCTTGACACTTATTTATCTACTTTAGTGTGAGTTTAAGCGCAAGTTCATGCTCTCACTAAAGTGGGGGATAAATGTAGTGTTAGAAAATGTACTCCTTTACATTTTCACACTATGTTTGCATACCCTTAATTAATTGGAATTAATTAAGTCTCTAATTGACCCAATTATGCATTTAAAAGCCTAATTAATTTCATTTTCCGAAAGGGGAACTTGTATTAAATAATTGCAAACATTAAAATACACATTTTGGAAAATGTGTGTCCTAGGTTTAGGGCCTAGGACCCATTCACCCAAGGGTGAATGGGGCCTCCTTAGACTTAGAATCCCATTTTTAATATGATTATGGCAGTATTTTTATGATTCAAATTCAAGTTGCAATTGTCGGGAAATTAGAAAATTACCTATAAATACAAGGTCTTTTTATCAATTCAAGCCTAGAAGAAATCTAATATTTCAAGAGATCAATCTTAAGAGAAAAGATTATTGTCAAGAGCATTTAAGAGAAGATTTATCAGTCTTCTACATCAACATTCAATATCTCAAGAATCACGTCAAAGTTATTTGCATTCATGCATGTTTTTGGAGCTAACATTGTGATGTAGGTTTTAGGCATTCAAGCATCAAATCAAGTGTCAAATCAAGCATCCAATCAAGCCATTTTATGCAAGATCTAATCCTTGGAGTGATGTGTTAGACTTTAGTCCACCAAGGACAACCATTAAAGGGTTTTGTGAGTTACAACAAGCTAGTGTCCATCCATCATTCCTTCCTTTCATTATTACATTTCATTTCAAGGTTTAATTATCAAAAAAGGGTTTGAACAAGGAAAACCCCTATTCACCAAGAACAAAAAAAATTCTCCTCTTTGTGTGTTTGCAGATTTACAGGTGAGGGAGTGAAATTGGATCAAAAGTGCAATTTTACAAAGTTGTCAAAGTTGTCATCAAAGTTGTCAAGACACAATCTTACTTGTAGAATTCATTTCCGACTTTCTAAAAGTGAGGTCCAAATAGATTAGGAATTCAGATCCAAGAGTAGAGGACTATGAAATCAGATTTTGGACCCCTGTAGCATGACCCATTCGCCCTAGGGTGAATCTGTCATAGGAGGACACTCAACAACAACTTTTGGTGATAGGTGAATGGTGTCTTACCTTTCTCAGATCTGATGGAAGTCTGTTGTTTCTGGTTGTGTTATGCTTTAAGTTGATGATTCAAGTTCCACATTGCATAATTGAGTTCATTTAGTTTTTTTAGTTTTTTTCCCCAAAGTGCATTTCAGTCATATTTACCCTATCTTATCATAAAAAAAATAACAAATATGTCCAATAAGGTTGACTCACCTAAGGGTTGAAAGTCAATCCTACCTTTGGGGATCTATTTTTCCTAATGAAACAAGAAAGATAAATGCATCATAGATCCAATCACCCCATTTTTATAAAACCAAATTTTCCTTTGTTTCAATTCTCTAATTATCTATTGGTGAATTCCACTTAGCCATTTGATTGAGGATGGTTGGGGATGAATTTTTTCATTTGATTTGATATTTTTTTGTGAATTCTTATATCATCTTGGACATTAATTATGGTCTTTGGGCTCAAACAATTGATTTAGGTACCCAAAATCTTTGAAGAATTTTTTCATGCAAGAGACTAACAACTTTCTCTTCCCAAGTGAACTATAAGATTTGTGCTTCAACCCATTTAGTAACATAATTAGTGCACACTAGAATATACTCCTCTTGTGATGATAGATCAATAGGGAAAAGCAATCCAATCCTTATTTCTCAAAGGGTTCTACAACTAATTGATGATGGAAGGCATTTCATTGGAAAGTGATTGGTCACAGTGTCTCACATATTTATTCACATTCCTATATAGTGAAAGCCAATAGTATCTGTGGACACTTAAAAATGTCTCGATGGATCACATTGGCTAACTAACATCATTTTGTCCTAAAACCAATCCTCTTTTCACTTAATTAATTAAATTAGCTTAGCTAATTAATTAATGACATCATTTTCATATATTAACCTAACACATCAAATCGGGTTAATTCCCCCCTTTCACGCTAACACTTCATCTCATTAAATTAAATAAATCAAACTATTTAATTTAATTCCCTAAGTTATTTAATTAAATGCCATTTCACCTTTCCCCATTCATTAAATCATTTAATTTAATGAATATCACTTTATTCTTCTAAATCCCCTAATTGCATGATTCAACCCTTGTTTAATTAGCAATTATCTAACTAATCTAATTTCCTCCCACTTGCAAGAGATTATTCCAAGGGAATATTCCTCCTTTGCACATTCCTCCAAAAGGGAAATATTCCGATGGAATATTCCCTCCCCTTTTACAAAATATCCTTTTCTCTCGCCTCCAATCATTTGAAAAAAAGGAATATTCTCACTTAGCTTCATATGCAAGTTAACTTGTGACTTCTTGTGCAAGTTAACTTTTGACCTCTTGTACAGGTCAAAAGTGTGCTTGTTTGGAAGGAGTGAGAAGCCTTGATTAAATCTCATCTTGCATTCTCACCCGTTGATGAGAATCCATGATCTATGTCTCCAATTTCCTCCATCCTTGACTGTTGATTAACTTTTTCAATATCAACCCTTCATTTCTCATTTTCTTTCTTATAAATAGAGCACTTTTTGGAGACAAATGGATCCATCTTTCCATTGCAAACTTATGCTGTTGAATTCACTAACACTCACACTCATACTTTACTCACATTTAGCATAATCTAGTTCGTTTTTAGTTGCATATTAGTTTTAAGCTTCCATTAATGGTTTCCATGCATCCATTTTAGCTTTGTATAAATTAGGGTTTGAATCTTTTAGCTTAGAATCCACTTAGATTAGCTTAGCTTTTGCATACTTAGATCATTTTTAGCATAAAATCATGTTAATTTAGCTTGCATCATGTTCAATTTAGCATAAATCATGTTTTTAATCACATATCACAACGATTTCATCGATTCTCTTCAATAAAATCGATTGAAACAAGCTCACAGATCACGAGATTGGGAAAGGGTTGTTTCACATCAACACAACACCAATTCCAAAACGAGATAATTTTCAAATGGGTTAGAGTAGACATTTAAATGCTTTCACAGTTCATAATACTTAGTTTGAATAAATGTTTTAGTTTAACTTTCCTTTGAATGATCTTGTTTAAGATTGAGTATTAGTGGCTACGTTATGCTTCGATTCATCATGGATCAAGCATAATAAGCCCATGCTAATATCCTCAGTTGACATTCTGGCGCTAGAAGGGGGGAAACCAACCATCTTTCGATCATATCAATATCAAATCATCTAAAAAACTTTGTTCCTAGCCTTGCTAGCATATCTTGATCAATCTATCAAATCAACCATCATTGGGATAGTATCGTTCCTTATCAATCCTCGTGTTATTCAACACAATCCTTGTATTTCTGTGAATCCTCAACAATGCTATCAATCAATCAATCAGATCAATCAACTTTAGCTTGACTATCAACATCTCAAAGAGATAATTGATATTTGTTTCTGCATCGTCATCAACATCAAAATCAACATCGAAATCAACGTCAGTCTTTGAATTGAAGCAACAAGTACCTCGCTTCAAAGAGGGGCAACATATAGACACTTAAAAATGTCTTGATGGATCACATTGGCTAACTAACATCATTTCGTCCTAAAACCCATCCTCTTTTTGCTTAATTAATTAAATTAACTTAGCTAATTAATTAATGGCATCATTTGTATATATTAACCTAACGCACCAAATCAGGTTAATTCCTCCCTTTCATGATAACACTTCATCTCATTAAATTAAATAAATCAAACTATTTAATTTAATTCCCTAATTTATTTAATTAAATGTCATTTCACCTTTCCCCATTGATTAAATCATTTAATTTAATGAATATCACTTTATTCTTCTAAATCCGCTAATTGCACGATTAAACCCTTGTTTAATTAGCAATTATCTAACTAATCTAATTTCCTCCCACTTGCAAGAGAATATTCCAAGGGAATATTTCTCCTTTGCATATTCTTCCAAAAGGGGAATATTCCCATGGAATATTCCCTCCCCATTCGTACAATTAAACTTTGTTTTAATTTACAAAATATCCTTTTCTCTCTCCTCCAATCATTTGAAAAAGGGAATATTCTCACTTAGCTTCAAATGCAAGTTAACTTATGACTTCTTGTGCAAGTTAACTTTTGGCCTCTTGTACAAGTCAAAAGTGTGCTTGTTTGGAAGGAGTGAGAAGCCTTGATTAAATCTCATCTTGCATTCTCACCCGTTGATGAGAATCCATTATCCATGCTTCCAATTTCCTCCATCCTTGACTGTTTATTAGCTTTTTCAATCTCAACCCTTCATTTCTCATTTGCTTTCTTATAAATAGAACACTATTTGGAGAAAAATGGACCCATCTTTCAATTGTAAACTTATGCTATTGAATTCACTCACACTCACACTCATACTTTACTCACATTTAACATATTTTAGTTCATTTTTAGTTGCAAATTAGTTTTAAGCTTCCATTAATGGCTTCCATGCATCCATTTTAGCTTGTTTATAAATTAGGGTTTGAATCTTTTAGCTTAGAATCCACTTAGATTAGCTTAGATTTTGCATAATTAGATCATTTTTAGCATAAAATCATGTTAATTTAGCTTGCATCATGTTCAATTTAGCATAAATCATGTTTTTTTATCACATATCACAACGGTTTCATCGATTCTCTTCAATAGAATTGATTGGAACAAGCTCATAGATCAACTGGATTGGGAAAGGGTCGTCATTTCACATCAACACAACACCAATTCCAAAATGGGATAAGTTTCAGATGGGTTAGAGTAGACATTTAAATGCTTTCACAGTTCATAATTCTTAGTTTGAATAAATGTTTTAGTTTAACTTTCCTTTGAATTATCTTGTTTAAGATTGAGTATTAGTGGCTACGTTATGTTTTGATTCATAATGGATCAGGCGTAATAAGCCCAAATCTTGGTCAATGAATGGTAGGGGAAAGTAGTCTCTCTAGGTAGCTTTGTTAATTTATCAATAGTCTACACAGATTATCCACTTACCATTTTTATTTGGTACTATAAATAATGGGGAAACTCATTGATTGTTTGAAATTATACATATAAATTCCACTTGTAGTAACTTTTCAATTTCAGTTTTAGCTATGTTCCTTACTGTAGAGTTTATTTTACATTGGGGTTGTTATATTGGCCCACATGTTTTATGTAGATGTGATGAGTGTAGATGTCAAGATGCATTCCATTCATATTGCTATAGTCCTATGTAAAGGAATTTGAATGTGCATATAATAATAGTAAAAAATGATTTCTATTTGTTTTTCAACTAGCTATTTATGTTGACTATTTTTTCTAGACGGATTATAATTTGTTTGGTGTTATGATAAATTTATTTAACTCTCTTATATTATCTCAGTATTTATTTCAAAGGATAAGAGTGAGGTACTAATAAATGGAAGGTTGTGACTTCCTTGAAAAAGGCCTCACCTAGATGGATTATGCCTACCAAAGAGCAATATACTATTATTAGTAATGGTTTCTAGTTGTTTTGTGCATAATTGAAAACACTTTGTTGAATTGATGTTTGAGGATCATTTTCTCCTTCACAATCACTTAATTTTTCTTTTAGTTCATTTGCATGTTTTTTTACTCTAAGCATTGCTAAGGAAAAAAAAACTTTGTGTTATCAATTTCATCAAGTTCATCCACCCACACATTATCAAAGAAATTTAATATTGGTCTAGTAGGTGGATATAAGGAATTTTTTTAATCATTGAATCTATTTGAGACTATCATGTCTCATGATCTAAAAAATAATAAATCAATTGAAATGGAAAACTAAAGCCTTCCCAAGATCAATGGATATTCATTTTTTTGATTTTATGGTTGAAGTATTATAAAATCCATAAGATGTCATATTTTATTGTGATTGAGACATCTTCTATGACACATTCAAGTTTAGAAATTGATTGATCAACCATTTGCAAAATAGTGGATGTTTGTTGAACACCATATAGAGATAAGGATTTTAACATGTTGGTTGTCATAACATTGATAATAGCCCCTAATTCTACCAAAACATTAGGTACTTTTGTCTTCCCAATATATATTGTTATTATTTAATTACCTAGATCTCCATACTTGGGTGGAAGAAGGTTTCTGGCTAAAAGATTAGCTATTTTTCCTTTTACTTGAATGGTTTTAGGCTATTTTTTCTTCCTTCCTAGTGTCTTGACACATAGTGCTTTGAGAACTTGATTAAGCTCAAGGATATATCTTATGGTTTGTAATAATCATATTTAAATGCTCAATTATTTAAGTTTTTGTATTAGTTCAGACTCATGCACATGTGATGTTTCTTGGGGTGATATTTCCTTGTTCCTTTCTAGAAATGGAATTGATGGAGAAATAATCAGAATGTTTTCTTTAGGACTCTCATTATCTTTTGCTTGTTTTATAGGAAAATTTTGTTTCTTGTTGTCATTAGGGATTTCAACAATGTTTTGGGATGAGGGTTTTAATATTTTTTTTCCGAAATGTAGTTGGATAATATCATATTTTATGGAATTCAACCTAGTTGGGTTTTCTTGGTTTGCACTGTATATAAGGATTGCCTATCTAATTTTTTTTGGATTTTTCACAGGTTGAGTAGGTGATTGTGGTTGGCTTAATTTATCGGGTTTAGGTTGTTGGGGTATTTTCGGAGGACCAAAAAATAGAGCTTAATTATAGTTTTATAATCATGTTTTTCCTTGGTATTTTTGATTAAACACTAGTTGAGGCATCCATTGTTGATGAGCTTGTTTAGCCCATGGTGGGTGAGATTATATTTGACTAGTCTAGTATTGGGGATTCCAAGAAAATGGTCCCCATTGTTGTGGAGGGTGTGGGATAGACCATGACATAACCCATTGATTAATAGACTAATTTATTGGGGCTTGTGAAAAAAATTGATTTGAGTATTTATTGTAAGGAAAATAATTCCCTTGTATTTTCCCTACATAGCTAAGTTCTTAAAATTAGATATTTGTTATGCCTTGCATAACCACCCCATTTTATTCTGGACCAAAATGGGCCCCCCTTTTTGTTTTCTTTTGTCTTCTTTAGTTATTTGCTTTGCTCTTGGGAGTTCTTCTGTTTTCCTCCTGAGTTGTCTTCTTTGTTTTGTCAAATTTTGGTTCTGTCTCGACTTGAGTTGGTTTTCTTCTTACTAAAATTGAATGAAATAATCATGAGCAATAATGTGTTTTATTATGATATATTTTATATATGCTTTTGAGGACTAATGGAGACCTTGTTTTGCAGGATCGGATCGTGCGCATGATGATATTTCTCAAAGGGCTTAGTTAGGAAGCATTCCTCAATCTAGTTTGGCATAAAATTTCTCTAAGGAGAAAGTTGGCAAGACCCTATAGTTGTCTCATCGACTGACAGTGCGTTCTATTCATATGAGGCTCACAGGTCGCCCAAACATCCCTGTTGCCGTAAGTCTTTATGTGTCTCGCCGACCAGAGGAGCCCTCACCAAAAGATTCCGTGTTCAGCATAAGGTTTCGGCGAAGGAGGAAAGTCTCGCTGACATCAGGTAACATCGGAATAACCTCTTGCTGATCCATCAGAGTCCCACTGAAAAGGTTTGAGCTCAGGCAGAGTGGTTCACTTTCGACGTAGTGTCTGGCTGACTAGTTGGGGTCTCGCCGACTTGAAATGAGGTCTCAGAAAGAGGGATTTGCATCGGGATGAAGTCTCGGCGAAGGGAGTCAGTCTCCCCGAAATGAAATAAGATTGCCAAAAGGTTGGTGCTTTCGCCATGAAGTCTGACCGAATGGTAAAGGGTCTCGCTAAAGGGTTCTCCCTTCGGTGTGAGGTCTGGCCGAAGAGGTGATGTCTTGGCGATAGAGGGTAACATCGACAAAAGATTTGGGGTCGCTATGAAGTCTCAACGACTGAGTAATGTCTCGCTGAAGGGTTTAGGCTCGGCAAAAGGTCTCGCTGACCAAGAAAGTCTCCTGGATAGTTGTTTAAATGGCCTCTCGGTGAAAGAGGAGACTTCGGTAGGATGTCTCGGCGAAAGGAGAAAGGTCTTGCCGACATGGGAATAATATCGGCGTAAGGTCTCGCCGATCCATCAGAATCTCATTGAAACGGAGATGTCATTGGAAGGATCTCGCCTGGAGAGAGATGGTTTTGGCAAGATGTTTCACCGACAGGGTGAACTCTTTCCGAAGTGAAGCAACATCAGCGAAGTATTTGGGTTTTGCTGTAAGGTCTGGGCGGCTACAGAGAGTCTTGCTGATAGCAGTGAACTCGACGATGAACAGGGAGAATATTGCTATAAGGTCTCACCGACCCAAACGAGTCTCACCGAAATATAATGAGCCTGGGGAGAATGAGTGAATTCGGCGAAAGGTTCTCCCATCGGTGTGATGTTTGGGCGACTGTGGGGTGTCTCGGCGAAAGGAGTATGACTTCGGCATAATGTCTCGCGGACCTTGTGATGTCCTACCAACATAAAATGAAGTTGCGGCGAAAGGAGGTATCGTCGCCATGAGGTCTGGTCGAATGTAAAATGTCTTGCCGAAAGGTTCTCCCTTTGGTGTGATGTCTGGGCAATTGCGGGGTGTCTCAGCGAAGCGAAGTGTTTTCGGTGAAAGGTCTCGCCGACCCAGGGATGTCTCGACGATAGGGCATGAGTTCGGGGTAAGGTCTCCCTGAAATGAAGAACTGTCCCCGAAATGGAATGTGCTAGCCGAGAGAAGAGGGGCTCGATATAAAGTCTTCCCGACCGCTTTATCTCTTGCCGATAGCGATGGATTTTCCAATAAAATGGATATCAGTATAACTGAGGGGAACTCGCCATGAACTTTTTCCGATTGAAAAGTCTTGCCGAAAGGAAAAGGAACTCGAGCTCGGAGAATAAGGAGGAGATCAGGGAGACTCCGAGTAAAAGATCTGTGCTTGCCAGGATGTCCTGCCGACAAGAGAGGTCTCAGTGATAGAGAAGGATATCGGTATGCCTAGTGGAATTCACCATGACCTCTGACCGATAATGTTTGTCTTGCCGATGGGTTTTGTGATATCGATAGGACCCTGGTCACTTGTTGTAGCATCCTGCCGACCATCGTGTGCTTTGCCGATAGCTGCCATGGGGTATGATCGCATCGGTGAGACACGATAAATGTCTCACTGACATGCGATCTAATGCAGACCACTTTCTACTACCCAAGAATCTGGCGTGGCTTTTGTTCCACCAATCAGAAGGAGCTCAGGGGGCGGACCAGTAACAATTTGACTAATTGACTATTTTGGTAAAACAAAAAAGGGAACTAACTGAGTATAACCGGTGTGGATATGCTCTATGAACAAACTGATGGAGTAGCTCGATGAACAATGGTGTGGAGATCTAAATGCGAAATCTCATGCTGCTTCTAGGGGAGGTCAACATACAGGAGGATCTAGAGTGGGGAGAAAGGAAGAAAAGAGAAAGAACCACGGGTCTTAGGGACAACTGTGTGGTCTACTGGTGAGGAGGCGGATCCACATTAATGACAATGCTTTGGAGCATTCAAGGCAACCCTTCAAGGGAGTTCGAGTATGGGAACAAAGACATGAAGCTAATGCTGTAGTAACAAAAGATCTAAAGAATTCTCCTAAAGATGAAAATATTTCACCAACATGGACAGCGGGGATGCCCTTAAACGCAACATTAACTCTCTTCAGAAAGATTTGAGAGCCGACCTTTCAGGATGGAGATATTTTGTAAACCCTAGAAATAGGGGCCAACACATTCTTTTTGGTACACTATGTATATATGGCATTCTGGCCTCTTTGTAAAAGGAGAGAAGTAAAAAAAAAAAGTTAGAAAAATTTGTTAGCAGAAATAGAGGAGAAAAAACTGCATCCTGATTCTTTGTAATAGGAGCTTCTTTGGCCTTCTTAGTTAGGAGTTAGATTCAACAGAAGCCTGTAATGTATCTTTCCAGTTTTATTAGTATAGATGGAAGCAAGTTGGAGTCATGGATTTTCTGTACACTGGTGATTGTGCCAGATTTGTAAATGTTGCTTATCTGTTTCACTAACAGTAGAAGCAACAAGATTAAAATCTACTTCAGATTATGTTTCAGAATGTTGTTTATCTTGGTTTAATCATTTGATTTGAGAAGCTTTCAAGGATTGAAGTCTTATTTTATGTTTTGTTTAAATGTTAACTTGCAATCTGTTAAAATCAACACTGTGAATGAATGAAACTAAGTGTCAATCACAAGTTAATTTTGTTCTACAGTTTTAGTTAGGAATTCCTTGAAAGGTGACAAGTCTGGTTAAGTTGGATTAATTAACATTCTTTTCTGTTCCAAAGTTCTGATCTATCTTTTTATGTTTCTTTAAAAACCCTGGTTAGAATAGGTTTAAGTTTATGTTTGATCTCAAAACAATCCAAAAGCTCAACACCAGCAGACCCCTTGAATATTACTGTTAGATTGACCACTGAGCAACATCAACACAATTGAGAACTAACTACAAATACCTTGGGAGCTAAGATATCCATGCATTGTCTTTCTCTTTCAAGAGAAACAAAATAGCAATATTTTGTTTGCATGTTGCTATGCCATCAGACACGTCAACAAGAACTGGCATTAGAAGGAGGGCCTAGAAGGGAAAGCTGGATAATGCTGGATTTTTCTCACCAGAAAGGCCCCATAGAGTTCTTTGATCAGCTGAAAATACACAACCTTTGATAGAACTTAAGACCCCAATAAGACACAACAGTCATAATACTGGCTCAACCATCATACCACCCTTGTCAGCTCCACTCACTCCACCAGGATTTTCACCAATACCCAGTGGATACCTATCAATCCACCATCACATCCATCTCAATCGACATCACAGCTGGTTTGACCCATCTATCAGCTGGCTCAACCACCACCACTACCAATGGCATTTTTTTAGAATAATCCCTCTCCATTGGGGACTATTCTTGGAGGTTTTCACGACATGCCTAAGAAACCTGAGAAATTCTACCCCAAGAACATTCATGGTGAATTAAGGAGTGCTGAAGAGCACATACAAGATTTTAAGGATGCTTGTACCAAAGCTCAGATAACCCACCTTGACGTGGTTTGTAGGTTGTTCCCTTACTCCTTAGGGGATATGACATACAATTGGTACCTTAATCTTCCTCAAGGTTCCATTCTGACTTGGACACATTTGGAAAATGCTTTCATCAATCAGTTCAGGGTTATGTGGATCCAACTCTTTTATACCACCAGTTTGCTACCATTAGGAAGGAGCCCTGTGAATCCTTGCCCTTGTTCAATACTAGGTTCCAACGAATGTATAGGAGATTGCAAGAACCCTATCTAGTCACTGAGAATAGTGCCATTCAAGCTTACTTTAGAGTTATAGACCCCTTGCTTGGCTTGTTCCTGCAAAGGACTTATCAACCAACTAATATTGATTCTCTATCCAAAGTCTGTCATCTAGCTATCAAGCTGCAACAACAAATTTGTTCTCAACAAGGAAGCCTGGGAGGAGGTTTCCCTTCAATAGGATATCAGATGCATAGCCCAACCCCTCTATTCAACACTGTCCCAAGGGTGTCTCCTTCCCATTATGAACCTATGTCTGAGTTGCAGACTCAACCACCTGTTCCATTCTTTGCTAATGGAACTCTTGACTTCTTCCAACAACTGCAGGTTCCTCAAAGTTCCCATGGTCATCATAACCAAATTGGAACACCAAATCATGGTGGTTAGCCACATGTTGCTAAGAGTGTGGAAAGTGAAAAGATAACTCAACTTACAAATGAGGTAGAGACCTTGAAGAAAACACTATCTCAAGTTACAAATGACATGGCTTAGCTTAGTCTGAACTCTTCCCAAAACCAAGGTAATTATCCTAATCAGAGCAATAACCATCAAGGTAATTATTAGAATCATAACAATTACAATCCCGACCAAAGAAAATATCAAGGCCAGAATTCCTCTAACCAGGGCTATCAGAATCATAATAGAGGATATAACCAAAGGCCAAATAACAACATACAATGGAATACAGGGCCCAATAATGGTGGAGTTTCACACAACTATCAAGCTAATGAGGAGAGATCACATATTGCAAACATGGCTGACCTCAAATTTATGACTAATTGGTGTAGGCTTCATGATACTGCAACCCATTTTGAGGTGAATTGCCCTGAAATGGAGAAAGTCTTCAAGATGGCATAGGCAGATGCCCAAACATTCCAAGGGAATCCTCACAAAGAAGGCGGCTCAGTAGATACAACGATGACTTATGAACTCTTTGAGGAGGAACCTTCATTCCCAAGGCAAGAGGAGAATGAACCAGAGGAAGATTCATATGATGCCCAAGCCTTTCAGACGAAAGGGGGACACTTCCTGAGAAATCAGAATAAGGGTCCATTTACTACATCAACACCACCTAATCACATGGTGCCTCCAATGAAAGTGCTGATAATACCCCTCCTCCACCAGAAGGCCCACCTAACTTCCATGACAAGGGTAATTCCTCTGGTGTTTTCAAAGGTAGTGCAAGTTGTAATACAAAATTTGATATTTTTTCTGAGATGCAAAAACATAAAAATTCTGTCATATTTTGACATCCTAAAGTGGTGCCTTGCCCAACGGGAAATAGTGCTGAAAGCCTTGGAACAAGCTAATAAATCAAAAGGGAAGAACAAGGTGGCACCTGCTATAGACATGAACGTAGCCTTGTACAGAAACAAGGTAGGTACTCCACCATTCCTTTTGAGTTTAAGAATTTGTGGGAAGAACCTACATAATTGTCTGTTAGATTCAGGGGCTTCAGGCAATGTTATGCCATTTTTCATATGCAAGAAGTTGGGATTGAACCCTGTTCAAACAAACAAGAAGGTCATCCAACTTGACAAAACGAAGGTTAATGTAGTGGGAGAGTTGAGAAACATACATGTGCAAGTAGGATCTGACCCTAGGATCCGAACCAACATAGATATTCAAGTAGTAGACATTCCCGAGACCTATGGTATGCTGCTAAGCAAAGATTTGATGAAAGGTATAGGGGGATATCTCTCCCTCGAATTTTCACATATGTGGTTACCATGGAGGGGAATTCCCATGCAGATTAGGATTGAAAGTGAACCCCGCCTCAAGCATATCATCACTGAATATGATTGCCCCAATGAGGTAGCCTATTTCAAAACCGGGATAGGGGTTTATAAAAGGGACAAAATTTTAACCTTTTCTATTCTTGATCCTAAAGAACTGCCAATACCAAAGTTCCTTGATCCTGTGATTAACAAAAACCAACAAGCATTGATCAAAAAGCTACAACTGGATCAGCTGGTCTTGGGAGAGGATACCGACTTGCAAAGTCTTCTACTCCCTAATTGGTGCAGGGTACATTACCAAAATCATTCTGAATTGACTTTCCAACCCTGCATTGATATTTTAAATCATGTTTCCCAAGCTGAGGTTGCTAGCTTAAGCCACCCTACAACCGTTGTAGATCACTTCCCATTTTAAGCCAAGGAAGCAATAATGTTAACCAGGGATAGGATACCTTTAAAGGAAGTTCCTTTTCAAATTGAACCTACCCTAGACACATGTCCAAATCAGAATATTGATGAGGAGCAACCCCAAAGTTTGTTTGACACCCCTGCACTCACGAATATACCAAAACCCAAGGGGTTAACCAAAGGCACAAATGACTGTCAGAAGGATAGCCACAGGTTATATGATATAGCCGAGCAAGAATTGGAAGGTGTACCTAAAGAAACTATTGAACACCCGTTCCCTATATCTGATACAAAGGATCAAGCAGCCCCACCTCTGGCTCATCCTACCCAAATTCCCACCATAACAACTTCAAAAGAATCAATCCGAGCTCATGATCAACTGTGGACCCTCACGTTTGATGGATCCAAGTCCAAAACAGGTAGTGGTGTTGGAATTGTATTGACCATCCCGAAAGGGAAAAATTTCTTTGCTTCTTACAGGTTGCAGTTTGGATGCACTAACGACGTAGCAGAATATGAAGCTCTAACTCGGGGGCTGATGTTTGCACATAAGAAGAAAGTCACAGCCTTGATGGTCAAAGGAGATTCAGAAATTGTTATCAAGCAAGTGCGCAACCAATACACATGTCACAATAGAAGGCTGGCAGCTTATAGAAATCGGGTATGGAATTTGATTGAAGACTTTGATGCTTTTGGGATTAGCTTAATCCCAAGAGAGGAGAATCAGATAGCCGATTCATTAGCTGTTGCTACAAGCAGCCTAGAACCTATGCAAGGCTCCAAGCTCAAGAAATTCTCAGTGGAATTAATTTCCACCCTTACAGTTCCTGATAATGTCAGGAACTTTCAAGTTTTTAATGATGATCGACATATTCTTTCTTTTCTAGCAAGCTCAGATGTTTTTGAGGGGAAAATTATTGATGAGTCCAACAGAGATCAAGGGGATTGGAACCCTGAAGAGTGTGATACATAAGGGGTCCTCAATTTAAAGAATAATAACATTCCCAAGGGAATGGTAGCTTGAGAAAGAATTTTTGATTCAGACCCCAGGGCTCAAGAAAATATGTCAGCTGAAGATAAGGGAGGCGAATATGAAATTGTTAACCTAGTTGATTCTGGCCCTGAAAGGAATATCTACATAGGGAAAGCCTGCCCTGAAGCAATCAAAAAATATATACTGAGGGCACTGAAGAAGGATATTGCTGCGATAGCCTGGGTATATGAAGACCTAAAGACATTCGATGCTTCTGTGATGACTCATACTATTCCCCTCAAGCCTGAAGTTAAACCATTTCGACAAAAAACAACGCCTTGTCAATGCTTTGATCGAACCACTGATCTTTAAAGAAGTCCATAAATTTCTCTCTGCAAGGATTATCTTCCCCATATGACATTCAACATGGGTGGCTAACTTAGTCCCAGTCCATAAGAAAAATGGAGAGATCAGGTTATGTGTGGAATTTAGGAATCTGAACAGAGCTTCAGAAAAAGACAACTACCCACTTCCTTCACTAGATGAGGTCTTGCAGACTGTCAACGGATCTCAGATGATATCATTCATGAATGGTTACTTTGGATACAATCATGTAATGGTTAACTGTGAAGACAAAATAAAGACAACCTTCACTACAAAGTGGGGAAAATTTGCTTATAGGAGGATGCCATTCGGTCTAATAAATGCTGGAGCAACCTTTCAACATGCCATGGATGTGGCATTCAAATATCTGATTGGAAAGTGCATCATCGTCTACATGGACGACCTGACGGTATTCTCCAAAGATCGACTGAACCATGCTGTGGACTTGGCTAAGGTTCTGGAACGATGTATCCAATATGGTGTCTCCTTGAATCCTAGAAAGTGCGTGTTTGGAGTTTATGAAGGGAAGCTTTTGAGACACGTAATCTCTGAAAGAGGAATATCAATCGACCCAGACCGAGTTGAGTCCATCCTCAAGATAGCTATGCCAGGAAGCAAGAAAGGGATGAGATCTTTCTTTGGAAAGATAAACTTTGTGAGAAAATTTATCACAGGTTTTGCAGATATTGTAAAACCACTGAACGAAATGATGAAGAAAGATGCCAAAACAGAATGGAGTGATGAGGTGAAGGCCGCGTTTTCACAGATCAAGCAATCCATTTCAAAAGTGCCAGTCCTTACCAGCCCTGATTACTTAAAACCATTCTATATTTATTCCTTTGCTTCTAAAAATTCCTGTGCAGCAGTATTAACTCAATGAAGAGGAGAGACAGAGGAGAGGCCAATCGCTTTCATGAGCTCTCCATTCAAAAATGCCGAAGTTAAGTACCCACCTCTTGAGAAACAAGCTTTTGCGCTGGTGAGAGCTGTCAAAAAGTTCAGGCACTAAATTCTCCGAAGTCAAATTATTGCTGTAGTCCCTGATGTAGCTATGAAATCCCTACTCATGCAGAGCGAATTGGGAGAATGAAGAGGGAAATGGATGGCCATTTTGCAGGAGTTTGATCTGGAGATACAGCCAATGAGACTTGTTAGAGGTACGTGCCTATCTAAGTCAATGGTGAATGCTGGTGACAATATCATATGTCAGCAATACACAACCCAGTCCTTCTCCAATGACCCTTGGTATGCTGATATTGTCTATTTTATGCTCAACAATCGGTGTCTAGAAGGAATGAATGCAACTCAAAGGAGAGCGCTAAGAATGAAGTGTTCCCATTATATGCTCAAAGGAGGGTTACTATACAGGAATTTTTTTGAGGGAGTGTACCTACGATGCCTTGATTAGCAAGAGGCTAAACATGTGATCTCTGAGTTTCATGGGAAACACGACACAGGTCATGGTTCTGCAGATTCATTGGCACACCAGATCTTCAGATCTGGTTATTACTGGTCTTGTGTGTTCAAAGATTCCAATCAACGTGTGAGAACATGTCACATATGTCAGATTTCTGCATCAAAAGAACGCCATGCAGCCATGCCATTGCAGCCCGTCTATGAGGTAAGGCCATTTGCCCAGTGGGCACTGGATTTTATTGGGGTGATTAATCTGAATTCTTCTGCAGGACACAAGTTTATTTTGATTACTACTGATTACTGCACGAGGTGGATAGAGGCTATACCCTGCAAGAACAACACAACAGAGGTAGTGATCAAGTTCCTCATCGAATGCATCACCACTAGGTTTGGGATACCCTTCACATTGGTATGTGACAATGGCTTTGCCTTTTCTTCTACTGAGTTTATTTCCTGGGAATATGATCACAAAATTGTCTTGAAATACTCTTCAAACTATTACCCAAAAGGAAATGGAGTTGCAGAATCAACCAATAAGAATCTCTTAGGGGTAATTAAAAAATTGTTAGAAAACAACCCTAGGGACTGGCATACCCAGGTGAGATTTGCATTATGGGAAGATAGGACTAGGATTAAGGATGCTTTAAAGACTTCACCATTCAAGCTAGTGTATGGACAAGAGCTTGTGTTTCCTATTCATTTACAAATACCTATCCTTGATTTCATGCGAAAATTCTACTCTAGTGATGATAGGATAAAAGTAAGATTAGCTGCCTTGTTAAAATTAGAAGAGCAGAGAGATGCCGCCTTGCAACAATTCTTTAGACATTAGGCTATTGTCAAATGTTGGTTTGACAAAAGAGCCAAAATCAAGGCTTTCAAGATATCAGACCTTGTGTTGTTATGGGATAAAGCTAGTGAAAAGAAGGGTAGTCACTAGAAGTTCGATAAGCTCCGGTTGGGTCCCTATCATATTGCTAAGATCCTAGGAGAAAATGCTTTCAGACTGAGTAGTTTAACTGGAGAACCTGTTCCCTTGCCTGTCAATGGGCAGTTTCTTAAGCATTATTTTGAGTCATAAAGCATGCTAATTTTTTGTTCTGCACTTGTTGTTCTTTATGTAAATAATTTGTTTGTCTCTTGTTTGTAAATAATTTGCATCTGTGTAAATAGTTTCTGTGTTTTTTCTTGTAAGTAATTTCTGTATGTGAATAATTTTGTCCTCTGTATGTAAATAATTTGCTGCCCCTTATGTAAGTAATTTATTTTTCTGTGTGTAAATAGTTCTGATGTTGATTGTTTGATCTTTCCTTCTGTCCTTTTCGTTTCCTTTATTCTTTTGTTTCTGTCTTGTTTGTTCTTTGGGGTTTCTCTGTTCTTTCCATCTTAAAATTGTGGGTTGTTATATGAAGTGTACTTTGGTTATTGGGATGGGAGTGGTTTAGATATTTTCAGGTTTTCTGATTGGGTGATTGTCCTAAATCCTTTGTTTTATGCCCATTGTCAACATGAGTTGTGGAAAGTATTGAAAACAAGGTACAAAGTAAATAACCTTCATTAGCTCCCTTTGAATCTGTCACAAATCATCAAGATCATCTCCTCTTGTAATGGTATATTTGTCCTAGGATGATAGTGTTGTAAGATTTGAATGAAAAATATGATCTCCCAAGTGCTGTTATGAGGTCCATGGTAGTTTTCAACCCAAAACAGATGTTAAACATCTGACATATTGATTTTTTTTTTGATTGAGTGAAATATCTGAAACTCTATGAGAAAACAAAGAAAAGAGAACTATTTAAAGAGAAAAGAAGACTCAATATGAATGGGTGATTCCAGTATCTCTACTGGGGCTATGGATGCCTAGCTGGTAGTAGAGCGATGCTGTGAGAAAACTAGAGGTATCTCTGTCGGGGCTATGAATGCCTGATTGGCAGCGGAGCAATGCCCAGGATATCATTGCACAACATCTAAAGGGAATCAACTCATGTAGATCAAATCTTGCACATTATTGTCCGAAAGATGAAGAAAACTTTATAAAAGAGTGATGCACAATCAAGCACACACATAGATTCAAGAGTAGCTATTGTTGATTTACATTTGAGATTCTAGCTCAGCCTTGGTTACTAAAACTGACCCAACTGGAGTTGTGATCATAAACCAGGAGTTCTGGGTAGCTGAATCCTTCAGTTTCTTGAAAATGGTTAAACCATTTTCCTAGCTGAGTTTCCATTTGTTATGCCTTGCATAACCACCCCCTTTTTGTTTTCTTTTGTCTTCTTTAGTTATTTGCTTTGCTCTGGGGAGTTCTTCTATTTTCCTCCTGAGTTGTCTTCTTTGTTTTGTCAAATTTTGGTTCTGTCTCGGCTTGAGTTGGTTTTCTGCTTGCTAAAATTGAATGAAATAATCATGAGCAATAGTGTGTTTTATTATGATATATTTTATATATGCTTCTGAGGACTAATGGAGACCTTGTTTCGCAGGATCAGATCGTGCGCATGATGATATTTCTCAAAGGGCTCAGTTAGGAAGCATTCCTCAATCCAGTTTGGCATAAAATCTCTCTAAGGAGAAAGTCGGCAAGACCCTACAGTTGTCTCACCGACTGACAGTGCATTCTATTCATACGAGGCTCATAGGTCACCCAAACATCCCTGTCGCCGTAAGTCTTTATGTGTCTCACCGACCGGAGGAGCCCTCACCAAAATATTCCGCGTTCGAAATAAGGTCTCGGTGAAGGAGGAAAGTATTGCCGACATCAGGTAACATCGACATAACCTCTTGCCGATCCATCAGAGTCCCACCGAAAAGGTTCGAGCTCAGGCAAAGTGGTTCACTTTCGGCATAGTGTTTGGCCGACTAGTCAGGGTCTCGCCAACTTGAAATGAGGTCTCGGCAAGAGGGATTTGCATCGGGATGAAGTCTCGGCGAAGGGAGTCGGTCTCCCCAAAATGAAATAAGATCGCCAAAAGGTTGGTGCTTTCGCCATGAAGTCCGGCCGAATGGTAAAGGGTCTCGTCGAAGGGTTCTCCCTTCGGTGTGAGGTCTGGATGAAGAGGTGATGTCTTGGCGATAGAGGGTAACATCGGAAAAAGATTTGGGGTCGCTATGAAGTCTCGGCGACTAAGTAATGTTGTCTCACCGAAGGGTTTAGGCTCGGCGAAAGGTCTCGCCGACCAAGAAAGTCTCCCCGACAGTTGATTAAATGGACTCTCGGTGAAAGAGGAGACTTCGGTATGATGTCTCGGTGAAAGGAGAAAGGTCTCACCAACATGGGAATAATATCGGCTTAAGGTCTCCCCGATCCATCAGAGTTTCAGCGAAACAGAGATGTCATCGGAAGGATCTCGCCTGGAGAGAGATGGTTTCGGCAAGATGTTTCACCGACAGGGTGAACTCTTTCCGAAGTGAAGCAACATCGACAAAGTATTTGGGTTTCGCTGTAAGGTCTGGGCGACTACGGAGAGTCTTGCCGATAGTAGTGAACTCAGTGATGAACAAGGAGAATATTGCTATAAGGCCTCACCGACCTGATCGAGTCTCACCGAAATATAATGAGCCCAGGGAGAATGAGTGAATTCGGTGAAAGGTTCTCCCTTTGGTGTGATGTCTAGGCGATTGCGGGGTGTCTCGGCGAAAGGGGTATGACTTCGGAATAATGTCTCACCGACCCCGTGATGTCCTACCGACATAAAATGAAGTCACGATGAAAGGAGGTATCGTCGCCATGAGGTCTGGCTGAATGGTAAATGTCTTGCCGAAAGGTTCTCCCTTCGGTGTGATGTCTGGGCAACTTCGGGGTGTCTCGGTGAAGCGAAGTGTTTTTGGTGAAAGGTCTCGCCGACCCAAGGATGTCTCAGCGATAGGGCGTGAGTTTGGGGTAACGTCTCCTCGAAGCGAAGAAGTCTCCCTGAAATGGAATGTGCTCACTGAGAGAAGAGTGGCTCGATATAAGGTCTTCCCGACCGCTTTATCTCTTGCCGACAGTGATGGATTTTCTAATAAAAGGGATATCAGTATAACTGAGGGGAACTCACCATGACCTTTTGCCGATTGAAAAGTCTTGTCGAAAGGAAAAGGAACTCGAGCCTGAAGAATAAGGAGGAGATCGGGGAGACTCTGAGTAAAAGATCTGCGCTGGCCAGGATGTCCTACCGACAAGAGAGGTCTCAACAATAGAGAAGGATATCGGTATGCCCAGTGGAATTCGCCATGACCTCTGACCGATAATGTTTATCTTGCCGATGGGTTTTGTGATATCGAGAGGACCCTGGTCACTCGTTGTAGTGTCCTGTCGACCGTCGTGTGCTTTGTCGATAGTTTCCATGGGGTATGATCGCATCGGGGAGACATGATAAGTGCCTCACCGACATGCGATCTAATGCATACCACTTTTGACTGCCCGAGAATCTGGCATGGCTTTTGTTCCACCAATCAGAAGGAGCTTAGGGGGCAGACCAGTAACAGTTTGACTAATTGACTATTTTGGTAAAACAAAAAAGGGAACCAACTGAGTGCAATCGGTGTGGATCTGCTCTGTGAACAAACTAATGGAGTAGCTCGATGAACAATGGTGTGGAGATCTAAATGCGAAATCTCATGCTACTTCCAGGGGAGGTCAATGTATAGGAGGATCTAGAGTGGGGAGAAAGGAAGAAAAGAGAAAGAACCGCGGGTCTTAGGGACAGCTGTGTGGTCTACTGGTGAGGAGGCGGATCCACATGAATGACAATGCTTTGGAGCATTCAGGGCAACCCTTCAGGGGAGTTCGAGTATGGACATAGAGACATGAAGTTAATGTTGTAGTAACAAAAGATCTAAAGACTTCTCCTGAAGACGAAAATCTTTCACCAACATGGACAACGGGGATGCCCTTAAATGCAACATTAACTCTCTTCAGAAAGATCTGAGAGTCAACCTTTTAGGATGGCGATATTTTGTAAACCCTAGAAATAGGGGCCAACACATTATTTTTGGTACACTGTATATATGGCATTCTGGCCTCTTTGTAAAAGGAGAGAAGTAAAAAAAAAGTTAGAAAAATTAGTTAGCAAAAATAGAGGAGACAAAAATGCATCTTGATTCTTTGTAATAAGAGCTTCTTTTTCCTTCTTAGTTAGGAGTTAGATTCAGCAGAAGCTTGTAATTTATCTTTCTAGTTTGATTAGTATAGATGGAAGCAAGTTGGAGTCATGGATTTTCTGTACACTGGTGATTATGCCAGATTTGTAAATGTTGCTTATCTGTTTCACTAACAGTAGAAGCAACAAGATTAAAATCTACTTCAGATTGTGTTTCAGAATGTTGTTTATCTTGGTTTAATCATTTGATTTGAGAAGCTTTCAAGGATTGAAGTCTTATTTTATGTTTTGTTTAAATGGTAACTTGCAATATGTTAAAATCAACACTGTGAATGAATGAAACTGTGTGTCAATCACAAGTTAATTTTGTTCTGCAATTTTAGTTAGGAATTCCTTGAAAGGTGACAAGTCTGGTTAAGTTGGATTAATTAACATTCTTTTCTGTTCCAAAGCTCTAATCTATCTTTTTATGTTTCTTTAAAAACCCTGGTTAGAATAGGTTTAAGTTTATGTTTGATCTTAGAACAATCCAGAAGCTCAACACCAACAGACCCCTTGAATATTACTATTACATTGACCATTGAGCAACATCAACACAGTTGAGAACCAACTACAAAGACCTTGGGAGCTAAGATATCCATGTGTTGTCTTTCTCTTTCAGGAGAAACAAAATAGCAATATTTTTTTTGCATGTTGCTGTGTCATCGGACACATCAACAATACTTTTCTTCATATGAATTTTAGTTGCACAGATTAAATCACATTGATTAGTAGAGTTATTCTTCTCACAAATGCTATAAATATTTATTTTTTCAAGAGGTCAATCATGAAGTCCATGTTTGTCCCTACACCTTGGGAAATATATGGAAAGAGGTTCATTGGTTTTTTTTTTTACCTAAGATCCCATCCAATATTGTTTTTAAATGTAATTTTTTTTTTTTTGGGTTTACAAATTCCTCCATTAGTTAACATATCTCACTATATCATTTTTGTTGTATAACTTGTCTCATTCCAATCCTAGTTTGTGAGTAATATCTATCGAGCTTTACAATGTATGGGATCCCTCATTTATTCACATCTCTTTTTCCCATAAGGATTAAGGAATTTTGAGATTCATCATCTTATCCTCTTAGAAATAGGTTTTTTCTCAAGTATAGATATAATTTAGTCCCACATTGGGGATGTACATCGAGAAATCCATCAAGATAGTCTTCCTTGTTTTCATACTCTTTTTTGTTTCATTCTACAAAATACTTCTTTATGATCCCTTACCCTACAATAATCTTGATATTTATTTAGGAATTTTATTTTTGTAATGTCCTTGTTTTCCGAGACATCACCCAACAAAGTCCACTAGCTTATTTTATTCCCATAAGCGAAGGTGAGAAAAATTAAGGGAATAATTTAATTAATTAAACATTAAATTGTCCTAAGTCACTTTTTTGACATTTATATTTATTTAATTGGTTTAATTATTAAAGTGAATTTTATTAATTGTATTGATAATATATTAAATCAAGTTACTTCAGAAAAAGTGGACGGTAGGGCGAGCGAACCTCCATGGTGGCAGAGGGAAAGGGAAAGGATGCCACGGTGGTGTTTGGCTGGGGTTCGTGGTGCCAAGTTGGTAGACTCGTACGTGGGGAGGAGTTGGCTTGCTAGGTTGACAAGCTGGGAGTACGTTACCAGAAATATTTCACCTGTTCCAATGAATTGTGATTATAGTTTTAAATGGAATGGAGAGCTCTCATCTTAGAGATGGCATCTAGCACGATGGTGGGACTACGAAATGTGGTGGGTGGTGGCGTTTTGGAGGACTGGGTTTATTTATAGCATGAATATTTTATTGCATTTAGTTTTATGAGAATTTGTGTGATGATCGGGGGTTTTCTCTGTCTCTCCTGTCGAGTGTTTGTGGTGAGGGGAAGAGAATGGCGAAGAGTTCCAAATTTATCATTGAGGTTTCATTGGCGGGCCTTGCTCGGTTCAAGTTTGACACCCCAATTTCTCTGCGATCGTCGGCTAGGAAGGCTTCTTTTAGGGAGGTTTATGACCAGAGATTGAAATAGATTGTAGTGAACTATGATCCGTTGGTGCTCGCAACAGTGAAAATGTTGTTGGGTTCTGGTTGTATTGAGTGCAAGGATTACGAGAGAGATAACTTGCATCTCTTCCTATTTTCTTGCCTCTCTTCTGGACAATTTGGAGTCAAAGGAAGAAGCAAAAAGGTTGTTGGTTAAGCTGTTCAGGGAGGATTTGGTTGAAAATGTTGATGAGGTTCTCTGTGTGGTGATAGAAGGAAGAGAATGTCCGAGGCCTTGCGATGTGGAAAGTGTGAGCTCAGAGGAGACGGTGAAAATATATCCCTTCCTTTTGGATTTGTAGGGTTTGGGTTTGATGCGACATCAGTCGATTGCGGTGATAGCAATTATCTTTCTCAAGAAATTATTTGGGCTCATGGTGGTTGATAGTGTGGATTGGAAGGAAAAATTTGAAGATTTCACTAAACTGAACAAATTTTTGTAAGGTGGTGATGTCTATTTTTTTGGTTGGTCATCGTTTGTTCTGGTTTTTTTGGTTTTTGGTGGTTATGACTGTGTAATGCCATTAATGCGGTTTGGTTCAGTCTGGTTCTGGTTGATAGTGGGAAGAGGCCTATAATATTGTTTGGTTTTGAGTAATTGTCTAGTTTCCCGGTGGTTATTTTGGTTTTTAGCATGTTTTGATAGTTACTTTGAGGGCTATTTCTAAATGGTTTTCTTTTTTCCCTCCTACCTGCATGGCAGATGGGTGTATTTTGACTTCTTATATCAATAAAATACTAGCTTATGTATAAAAAAAAAGTTACTTCGAAAAAAAACAAATATAATTTAAAATTAAAAGGTGATGAAGAAACAAAAGAGGATAAAAATAAAATTATTATCATCTTTTTAGAAATCATTTGTCAGGAGAATTTGGAGAGCTTGGTTTACAGGTCCAGGAAACCTGAGGATGAAAACCCTTGGGTTTGGTGGATTGAAAGAAAACCCAATACGATATGTATGTGGATTCATCTCATAATTCACATAAACCTTCATGTACTAGTTTGGAGGACTTTATTGAAATTTGTGAAGTCTTTTGGAAAAGACAAATTTCAAAATTGTAGGTTATAGATTTGTAGGTTGGAGTGAATAGGACATTATTTATGCATACATTTCTAACCTCCCTTATATTTAGATTGAAGGCATGATGACCTGAAAGGTCATACTCTTCATAGCTATACAACCTATGGATGAAAAGTTTAAATCACACCGTATAGTTTCAAGGGTGATCAAAATTATTCAATGGAATTTTTGAAGACTTATGCCTTCATATTAGCCTTATAGTCAACACTTTCTCCTTAAAAAAACAAGTCGATGTATATGGGAGTGATGTGGAAGGGTTAAAGTGGCCACTAGACTTTTCAAAGGAGGAAGTCGTAGCTTGTGAAGTCACCACCATTTATCTTAGGTCGTTGCCGAAGTGGAAGGCTACAAATTTCCTTCTAAAAGGTCGCTATACATACAAATACCCATACAATTAGGTTCATGACATATTTATCAACTACCTCCTTTGTTTAATACATCAATTTAAGTACATTTCAAGTCAACAATAATATTATTTTAATGGTTTCTAAATTTTAAATCATAGACAATGCAATAGACTAAAACATGTGAACTATAACAACTTTATTGATTTATGAAGAAAATTTACATTAACTATTTTGATCCAGATACTTGTATAATATTTTATGTTATTGAAAAAATCACTATTTGAAATTTATATTCAATCCCAAAATGAGTAGAAAACATTTAAAGAAAGCATATCCAAACTATTTCATGAAATGTCAGATTAGTAAAATTATGAAAATTTGTAAAGTGTTTATTTGGTACAAGGATCTTACAATGGTATTAGATCCTAAGACCTGCAATCGTGGAGGATTATGTACACCAATGACATGGCCAAACATACATAGAAAAATAAATAAAAATAAAAAACAAATTCAATTCCCTAAGCCATATCCAGAAGATGATACATTTTTAGTTGCATTAGCAACAAGGCAACCACACATAGTTACACAAGGAATTGGAACAATGGTGGGTTTAGGTAATGAGAGTCATTGGGATAAGACTGAGAGGATATTTGACCAGGATAGTATACAAAACATATTGAATGGTTTAGCATGGGGACAACAAAAAATGATGCAATAATTTATGCAATCACAACAATAGTTGATCACATCCATTGGTCAAATATCACTGGATATGAACTCTCTTAGGGTGAATCATAATACTATAGGGGAAGGTAGCAATGAAGGTAATTTATTTTTGAGGGGATCCAATACATGTGGTTCAAGTAGACCTTTCCAACCAACATTCACACCAAAGGAGGATGAGGAAGCATCACAACAAAAAGAGGAGAAACCATTAGTTAATGAGGTAATGGAAGTATATGATGAGTAACACACACTTCCTCAATAAATTAGACAAGAAATAACATTAAACCAATATATGAATCAACAAAAATATAGGAAAACAACACAACATGAACAAAGACCTCGAGGCCCACATACAAAGTATTAACATGTCGAGAAAATTTACTCTTCCTAATTTTTATGGTAGTGGGAAAAGCACAACACATCCTGGATACAAAAAATTGACACCTTTTTGTCACTTAAACCCATGCCAAAATAAGAGGCAATTAATTTTACAACCTTACACTTGGAGGGACTAGCATATGAATGGTGGCATCATGGTTTGGTGACACAAAATCATGCACTAATTTAGTCCTATGATGAGTTCAGTAGTAAATTAATTTCTAGATTTGATTGGAAGGATGTGGAGATGCATTTATGTGAGTTGGAATTGATTAGATAAAATAGGGATGCTAATATCTACATCAATGAATTTCAAAAGGTTGTTGTTATGGTTTTTGACATATCAGAAAAAAGAGTTGTAATGTTGTTTAAAAAAGGTTTGAATGCTAATTTAAGAGGTTTGGTGAAGGATTTCAAGCCTATTACACTACATGGTTCTATTTAAATGACACTTGACCTTGAAACCACACATCCTACACATCAGCCCCAAAAGAAGAGTTTCAAGAATAACAAACCATTTAGGAGAACTTTCAATCAACTTAAATCTACATTGCCCAAGTTGGACTTTGAGACGAGGAATGAGTTACACAAGAAGTTATGTTTCTCGTACAAGGAACCATGGGAACCCGATCATAGGTGCCTTGGGAAAGGTGAAACACATTATATAGAGGTCACTTTTGAAATTGAGGAGGAGGTAGTAGATACCAATTCAAAGAGTGAACATGAGGAGAAAAAATTAGAGAATGATCACAGTGCTTTAGTAGATGTGACACAAGGTACTACTGCTACTTTATCAGGAGTTCCTAAGTATCAACCTTTTAGAGTAAGAGGAGTCTTGAAGGGATAGTGGATTACATGTTTAGTTGATAGTGGGGAAATTCATAATTTCAATGATGAGGGTATTGTGGTAAAGAGAGGATTGCAGATTGAGAATTTTCTCAGATTTAGTGTCATGGTAGCTGATGGGTTAAAAATGACTTGCACTAAGAAGATTTCATAGTTGAGCATTCAGTTAGGAGACTATACAATTGCTAATGACTTATATGTGGTTGGGATTGGCGAGACCGATGTTATTCCAGGAGTTTAGTGGCAACATTCACTTAAAAGGTACAACCATGACTTTCAGAGGATGGAGTTGGAGTTCATGGCAGATGGGAGGAAGAAAGTACTAAGATCTTTTGCTGATGGTACTCAAAATATGGTAAAACCAAAGAGGATGGAGGATTTGTTTAGAAATGGTGAGGTTGCATGGGAAGCCCAATATTTTGTGTCTTCCAAATCTTCTTCTAGTGATGACATACATTATCATGTGGACATTTAGACGGTTTTGGATAAGCATAGTGTGATGTTTGGAGATTTTCTTCCTATTAGACCTCTTGACTATGGATTTGAACACGTGATTGAGTTAGAGGAGGGATCCAAGAACATTATTACCATTCCTTATTGTCATCCTAGAAGATCCAAAGAAGAAATTGAGAAAATGATAAAGGAGTTATTGGATATGGGACACATTAGACCTAGATCTAGTCCCTTTGCTTCTTTGATGGTCTTGGTGAAGAACAAGGATGGCACGATGAGGATGTGCATTGATTACCATTCCTTGAATATGAAGGTAGTAAAAAATAGGTACTCTATACCCAGGATATATGAGTTGTTGGATGAGTTACATGGGACAATATAATTTTTGAAGATTGATTTTATTTAGGGTACCATAATATTAGAGTTTGTATGGAGGATGTGCATAAGATAGCATTCAAATGCCACTATGAACTTTATGAGTTTTTAATTATGCCCTTTGGTCTTACTAATGCACCTATGAATTTTCTAGTCATGTATGAATCACATTTTTAATAAGTAACAAAATTTTGTTTTTGTGTTTTCAATGATATATTGATGTACAATAAGACATGGGAGGATCACCTTAGGCATATTGATGAGGTATTGGGAATTATGGAGGTACAATCCCTGTTTGCAAAGGCTTCCAAATGTGAATTTGGAATGAAAAAGATCTTATATTTGGGACATATGATTGGTGGTGATGGAGTGAAGGTACACCAAGAGAAGATATAAGCCATTAAAGATTGAGAACCATTGAGGAAAATTTCTAATTTGAGGGGTTTTCTTGATTTATGCAATTATTATTAGAGGATTTTCAAGGGATTTTCTCAGTTAGTTGAACCTCTTATAGATCTCACTAAGAAGGGAGCACTTAGATGATCAAATGAGGCTCAAGTAGGCAATGAAATCTTGTCTGGTGCTAACTTTACCAAACTTCTCTCAACTGTTTGTGTTAGAGTGTGATACACTAGGAAAATGGATATGTGTTGTAATTATGTAGAACATTCATTCCATATCCTACTAGAGTAGGAAGTTGAGAGATGTAGAGTGGTTATATTCCATCTATGAAAAGGAAATGCTTTTCATCATGCATGCATTGACAAAGTTTAGATAATGCCTAATGGGTGGAAAATTTGTGGTTAGGACGAATCACAATAGTCTAAAATAATTTCTAGAGAAAAAGGATTTGAATGATCAATAATAAAAGTGGGTGAATAGGATTTAGACATATAATTTTGATATTGAATATGTTAAATAGAAAAATAATATTGTAGTAGATGCACTACCTAGGAGACCCATACTTTTCTCTATGTCAGATATTTCAATTGATTGGAAGGCATACCTTGTGGTTGAGTATTCCAAGAATACATTTGTATGTGAGCTCATGGATGGAAAATTTTAGGATGGAAAATATAAGTTGATTGATGATGTGATATATTACAAGGACTAGATATATTTGGTACCTAAATCTAAGATGAAGAGTAATATTTTGAGAGAAGTTCATGATACTCCTCTATTAGGAAATTAAAGGTTTTTCAAACACCTACAAGAAGATAAGGGAGGGATTCTCATGGAAGGGTCTCAAGGGTGATGTCTTGTGATATGTTAAAGGGTGTATCACTTGTTTGCAGAACAAGTCTGAACATACTTTTCCCAAATGTTTACTTTAGCCATTTCCTATTCTTCAGTAGAAGTGGGAGAGTATATCAATAGATTTTATCACTAGTCTTTCAAAGGTCCAAAGAAAATATTGCATATATGTAGTTGTTGATCGATTGAAAAAATATGCACATTTATTTTCTATTTCTTATTATTATAAGGAAACTCAAGTTGCAGAAGTATTCTTTGGAGAGGTTCAAGTTTCATGGGCTTTTGAAGAATATTTTCAGCGATTGGGATAATAGATATCTTAGTGTGTTTTGGTAGGAGTTGTTCAGATTGGATGGTATTGAGTTGTCCCCAAGCACTAGTTACCATCCAAAAAATACAAACAAACATAGATTGTAAATAACTAGGTGGAAGGGTATCTATGTAATTATGTAGCAAGCAAACAAAAGCCTAGATCATATGGTTATTCTTAGGGGAGCTTTGTTATAATACTAAATATCACATGTCAATAGGCATCCCACCATTTAAGGTCTTGTATAGGTATGATGCTATATCTTTTGTAGGCTTAGAATTTGATTATAGTAGATCTTCGAAAGTGAGAGAGTTAATGTAGCATAGCCAAGATATTCTTAAGTCACTTAAGGAAAATCTATATCATGCTCAAAACTAATAGAAGACATATGCATATAAGCAAATGATTGAGAGATCTTTTGAGGTTTGTGATTTAATTTTATTGCGCCTACAACCATACAAACAATCTACATTGAAAATAAGTGGTGCAAAAAAGTTGAAGCCTCAATTCTATGGCCCTTATAGGATTGTGAGGAGATTTGGAGAGGTTGTGTATTAGCTATATTTTCCTAAAATTAGCAAAATTAATTTAATGTATTTCATGTATGTTGCCTCAAAAGGGTGATTGGGAAACACACTACACCATCTCTAGAGCTTCCACCATTAGATGAGGAGGGAAAATTGATTTTAGTACTTGATGCTATCTTGTATGTGAGGGACCGTAGATTGAGAAGCAAGGTGATTAAGGAGTACTTGGTTAAATGGAGAGACTTGCCTGTAAAGGATGTTATGTGGAAAGGAGAACATATACTACAATATCTAGGTTTGTAATTTTTCTTGAGGGAAAACAATGCCAAGAAGGGAGGACTATAATGTGTTAGAATTGTGAAATAAGCACAAAACCATGAGCCACAAGATCAAACAAAAAACTAATACACCTTCCACGCAAGAGATCTGCAAACAATAATTGCTATATTCATCAACAAGGAAAAGTTAAAAAATAATCTTTCAAGAAGATATGAAAGCCGTGAATAATATCCGAGAGATATTTACAATAAGGGTTGAATGCTTATAAGAGGAAAGCCCTAAATGAGAAAGGGATAAAATCATGACAAGTGTCAACATCACATAAGATGTGACATAATGATCTAATATTAACTCAACTAATAAAGCATTCCTAAGTTTAGCTAAAGTGTGTGAAAATAAATTAGACTAATAATCAATTAAAGATTAATTAATTATTAGCTAATGAATGATAACTCTAACACCCCCCCTTAAGATGAACTTAGGGAGTAGCTAAAAACCCTAAAAAGAATGCAAGATAGGTCCCGACATTTAAAGCCAAGTAAAGTACCCGTGTACAAACATAAGATCTCTATAATGTGGAGAAATAGAGAAAACCTCATGGGAAAAACTCTGCTCCAAAAAGAGATGAAAGCCAAGTGAAGGACTGAAGAAGCCTCCAAACAAGGCAAGGTTGTCCCAAAAGATAGGAACAAAGGAACATCCAGAAGCATGAAGCTACAAACAATGTCGAAGGACTGTTGAAATGCTAAAAGAAGAACCTCCACTATGATTAGAATCAAGAAGACATGAATCTGTATGAGTGCCCCCAATGACACTACTTGAATCAGATGGAAAACAAAGGAAAACACCTAGAACTCGAAGATACAGATGGAAAAGGTACCAAAATTTTGAAGAACTGATCAAGTAAAAAATGGAAGGTCGCCTCCAAAAATAGGAATGCAAGAGTGTCCATATGGTGAGTGCTCCATCTCATCGAAATGCATGGGTAACCAGCTGCTGGATTCGCCTAGTACATAGAAACAAATACTGTATATATAGCTCACTCCATGCGAAACCAAGGAAGTAGTAGCACCAATAGTAGAAACCCCCACATAATGCTGAAAAGGGAGAGGTGTGATAGGTACAATGAAGTTGAATGCCTGAAATTAGTGCATGAAGAGGAACCGAGAACATCTAAAGGTGCAATCATCAAAGTACAAGCAGATAGAAAGGATGTGAAAACAAAATTCACATATGCATGAAAAAGGTGTTAAGGAAAAAAAGGAAAACATCAACCCCCATGGTAATTTATATCATAGTGTGAGTACAATAAGGCACAAAGTGATGTGCAAGATCCCAAAATACAAGTGCAATATAGAGGCACTTTATCTCAGTGCATTTACAAAAGAGAACATGCATGAAAAAGGATGTCTACAATGCCCAAATAGGACAGAATGCTGGAAATACATAAAGAACAACAAAAAATGAAGCAACCCATGCAAACGAGAATTTCCCAAGAGCTAATATGTCTAGGTAATGCACCAGAGTGTGAAAACACAAAAAATTGAATAAAATGTACCTAGAGTGAAATCTAGAAAAATTGCATGGATGGAATTGAAAAGCTCTGAAAGATGGTTCCAATGCTCCTGAAATCGTGAAAAACGGAGAAACTGTCAAAAGGTATGAGCTTGGGACTAAAAAATAGCTCCTTTGACTTCCACAAGCTATAGAATGCACCAACATCAAAATGAAGACATGAGACCCACACCATTGGAAAGTTGGCGGAACCAACTTTCCGATGATATCTCATTTGCCAAAAAATGATATCATATGCAAAAGTTACGACCAAAAGAAAAAAATAGCTCCTTGGAGGCCAAAGAGGGGTCAAAGGGGGTCCCTAGGTATGTCCGTACTGATGATGTCATGCTGATCTTAGAAAATATTCTTTTGCTTTTGAAAAAAAAATCCAGCCCCTATAGAAAAAGCTGACAACAGAATATTCTGACCAAAAAATGGAATATTCGCTTGCAAAATGAGAAACTCGCCAGAAAAGGTTGAAGGTCACCGGTAATGGTAGAAGGTTGTTGAAATATCAAAGAACGTCGATTTTTTTAAAGTCGTTGCCGGAAAATTCAGAAAGCGTCGTTGGGGGAAGCCGTCACCGATCAGTGGGATGAATGCCACCGGTGGTAGCCATTAAAGGCTGCCATATCAAACAACAAACTAATACACCTTCCATGGAAGAGATCTACAAACAAGAATTGCTATATTCATCAACAAGGAAAAGTCCTCATTTTTTGAGTGATCACCCAACATAGTCCACTAGCTTAATTTATAACTGTGTGAGGGGGAAGGAATCCATCAAGAAATATGATACAAAATCAAGATCAAATGAAGGATTGAAATAAAAAATTAATCTAACTCAAAAACACTTAATCTATCCTATTCCATCACTCATGAAATGTGCAAATCTAAGCTATTTGAATGAAAGTAGCATCCTAAGATATTCAAACCAATTCAAATAACACAAGAAAATATTACCATCCCATGTTGGAGTGTATTTGCATGATGTTGGATTGTTTGTATCACTGCAAAGCCTCCATTGCTGTAGGTAAAAGTTTGATGATTGATGCTTGTTCTTGAAGGAATGATGAAGCTCTATCAATGGTGATCTTGACAACACTTCGTTGCATAAGGTAAGTTGAAATTCTCATCCTCATTTTGATCTGAAGTAGGATCTAGACTAAATGCATTTGAATGCTTAATGTTTAGAAATCATGAAATCCAAATTACATAAACAAAATTAACACATTAACATGTGAATTAAGTGGAAATACAATTCATGCATACATTATTGAAATTATACATTAAAAATTAAGGTAGAAATCAGAACGAGAGAGAAAAGGAGAGAAGAAGGTGCAAACAATCTGATAACGGAGTTCGCCACAAATGTGACTACGTCTCCCGGTCCGCTCCAAATAGAGTAAGACCGATTCGATTAAACTCCAAAGTAGAAATTACAAATGCACCAAGACCATCTCTTCAAGCACTTCGGTAGCATGACATTACTCCGTCGTACGAAAATGGCTCAAAAATCTCCACAAGATCTCTCTTTCGTATCACCTGTTTCTCCGCTTCATCACCTGTATTTTCTGAATAGCTCCTAAGAGCATACCTCCCCCTTTTTATACACAAAATTAGCCTAAAAAGGATAAAACCTCCATAATAATGACTTAACCACCTTATGATCCCGTACAATGATTTTTTTGCCTTTTATTAAACCCCCTTTGTTAATTTGTTAGGTGGGTTTACAATAAAAATAGCCTATTTTGTTAAGGCTTCAGACTAAATGATGCAACAAAAGAAAACTAATACCCATTATATTTAAACAACATTTGGTGGTGTGGCGGTCACCTAGTGTTAAACTCCACTGGTGGTCGGTGGTTCAAATCCCATCGGCCACCTTTTTAACAAACCCACCGACGAAATTAATCGACAAAAGAAACCCTTGTCATTATCTAACATGTGGATGTTGACTGGTGTAACAAACTTTTGTTTAATAAACCTGCTCGCCGACGCCGACCGAGAATGGAGGGGAGAGGACACGTGTCGTGCTGAAATCCTGCCACATGGCAGTGTTTAATTCGCTGTCAGAGCCAGATCATCCGCCAACTATCTGCCACATTGTCACTAACTGTACCGCTGACTGGAGTACGGTTGCCACACAAGATGTACGGATGGACACGTGTCACAATTTGATTGGTTCATACAGATGACTCAACTGTACATGTCTCGCTAGAATTCGCCCACTTGGATTCCGTACTATACGGACTATTGATGATGTCACCTATTGTACCAGCTAGTCAACTGAACTTTGACTGCCAATATCTTGAGCATACGACATCGGATTTCGATGAAACGAATGTTGCCAGAATCATCTAAACAAGATCTTCAACTTGACGCTGCTTTTTTTGATTTCTGAAACAATCATTTTTTTCACTTGCTAGATGACCTCTGATGGCAGTTTGACTCAAGGTTTGACTGGTCGTAACTTGTGCAAACAGACTCCTTTTTGCTCCATTCAAGTTGCATTGGAATCAGGACGTCAAGATCTTTCTGATGGTGCAAAAATATGGATTATTAGAGACACTTCAATTTTCAGTGAAAATATCCCCCGGATCAGGCCTCCCCACTGGAGAACTTTTGGACCTCCAAAAGTGGCATTTAATAAAACATCAAGTGAGGACTTGGCCTCCCCACTTGTCCTGTATCATCTGTACATCTGAATACCTGGCTCACAATCACAACAAAGACTGCAACAACATTGTTGAACATAAACATCATTCTATCACTTCCATAAGCATCTACATCAACTGTCGTAGCCACTAACCAACAAAAATTCACTAGCATCAAGCTGAACAATAATGCAGAGATGAAAGAGAATAAATCAACAACATATCGATCCTTCACATGAGAAACATTTTTACCCAAGGATCCATCAATGCTTTCAATCATCATTCCCTCATGCTGTATTATGGGTGCATCCTGCGACATCTGACCCTGGTTAGCTACTCCAAGTTCCTGTCTAGAACCACCTGTGCTGACAGACATAAGAGTTAAATCTTTACTTGCATTAATCACCCTCTTTAATTGCCCTGTGTTTGTAAAAGAACGATCAGTCTTAATCCTGTGAGAATGTACAATATACTGTATGCCATCTTTAAACAAATGATAATGATTCTTTTCCCTGTAGAAAATAGCTTTCCGATCATAAAGATAAGGGCTACCTAGAACTATCCCACAGATATCTAGTGGAACCACATCAAACTGTACTTCATCCACAAACTTACTAGTGATTGCGAATTTTAAAGTGCATTGTCTTGTTACTTGCAATTTATCATTCTCGCAAATCCAACCTAGTGGATAAGGTTTCTTATGCAGTGTAGTTTTCAATCCCAAGTTTCTTACAACATCTTCAGAAATTAAGTTAACTTGAGAACCACTATCTATGAGTGCATTAATTTTAATGTTCTTAGCAACAACCCTTAACAACAACCCTTAAATGAAACAACTCATTCCTTTTCTTATCTTCAGAGACATCATTAACTTTAGAAGTAGAAGCACAACTATCAAAGAAAACATTGGAATTAGGAGCTTTACCTTTCAAACCCATAGCTGTTATCTTAGTTTCATCATCAGTATCAGAACCAAGATCCAAAACAACATTTGTGGCTTTCTCCTTACCCTTATGTTTCTGATTTTGTCTCTGAGCCCACTTAGGCTTCAATTCAGGATGCAACTTCCAATAATGATCTTCATCATGACCCTTCTTATCACAATGAGAGCAAGAAAGCTTGTCATCCTTCTTGACGGACTGATTGATGACGTCACCTGTTGTACCAGCTAGTCAACTGAACTTTGACTGCCAATATCTTGAGCATACGACATCGGATTTCGATGAAACGAACATTGCCAGAATCGTCTCGACAAGCTCTTCGACTTGACGCTGCTTTCGTCGATTTCTAAAACAATCATTTTTTTGCTTCCTGGATGACCCCTGATGGCAGTTTGACCCAAGGTTTGTCTGGTCGTAACTTGTGCAAACAGACTCCTTTTTGCTCCGTTCAAGTTGCGTTGGAATTAGAACGTTGAGATCTTTCTGATGGTGTAGAAATATGGAGTATTGGAGACACTTCAATTTATAGTGAAAATATCCCCCGAATCACATTTGTAAAGAGAAAGGCTTGTTATATAAAAAAGCAATTTTTAATTGACGGTCAAGATCACGTTGGAGAATATCCAGATCAACTGTCAAAATGAGTTGAGAGGATTTAAACATGAGGAGATTGTGCAAAATTTATTGCACAATTAGGGTGATTGAAGAATAGATTGGCTAGTTAAGATTTTGATTGCTTAGTTAGCAATTGATTGATTAGTTAGGGTTGAGTTAGGAATTAGATGGTTGAGTTAGCAAAATTAGATTGCTTAGTTAGCATTCCATGATTTCCTAAATCAAAAAGTGGGTGAGGGATATTAATTAATTAATTAATTCCAATTTGATTTTGATTTTGATTTTTGCTAATTTGAATAGTTTGAATAGTTTGATTTATTCAAATTTTGGAGGGAAGTGTGATAATTAAATTATTATGATTTAATAATTCAATTAATTTTGAGGAATAAGGTGAATTAGTGATGTAATCAAATAATTAGTGTTGTTTGACTAATCAGGACGAACTAAGATAATATTAGGACTTTATTAAATAAATGTAATTTATTTAATTGGTCAAAATGATGAAACGTGAATTAATCAAATAACGTTGTATTATTTGATTAATAGAGGACATAGGGTTTTAAATGTCATTTGATGTCGTTTGATGTGTTATGAGATGTCGTGGGATTATTTTGAGATGATTCGAGATGTTAAGAGTTAATTTAGAGACATTTTGATTCGTTTCGAGTCTTTTTGGGGTCATTTTAAGACGTTCCAAGTTGATTTAGAGTTGTTATGAGTCATTTCGGGGTCATTCTGAGATGTTTTGAGTCATTTCAGGGTTGATTTGAGACGTTCCAAGTTGATTCAAAGTTGTTCTGAGTTGTTTTGGGGCCATTTTGAGATGTTCCAAGTTGATTTAGAGTTGTTCTGAGTCATTTTGGTGTCATTCTGAGATATTCTGAGTTGTTCTGAGTTGTTTCAGGGTCATTCAGAGATGTTTCAAGTTGATTCAGAGTTGTTTTGAGTAATTTTGGGGTCGTTTCGAGATGTTCTGAGTTGATTCAGAGTTGTTCCGAGTCGTTTCGAGACATTATGAGTTTGTGATAAGTGTTAAGTCGATTTTACATGTCTACATTTTGCCCCTCTTTGATACAAAGTACTGGTTGCTTTGTTTCAAATATTCTATTTTTAAGATCAAGTGTTTTGAAAAAAAATATGCCCCACTATGCTCCAATGTTTCGTGGAATGATTGGTAAGACTCTATGCTACCCCCTCGAGAGGTTGACCAAAAATTTTGAGTTTTGAGGTCAGGCTCATGATTATTTTTCGTTATGATGTGTTTAGGTCATAGAATTAGGTGTATAGTTCCTTCATTTCTTGTTCTGATGTTTCTCTGAGCTTCTATTTTTAAAGTAGGAAGTTTCCCTACGTAGAAATTAGGGTTTTCTTGTGGCTTATATAGGGAATTTTTCTTGTAGATAGCTCATTTTTGTTTTGACTCTATAGCTAATTCTTGTCTCTGGTTCTCTCGTTCTATCATTTTTCGAAGAGAAATGCCTTGTTTTGATGTTGTCCCACATCGTTTTAAGCTCATTTGAGAGGTTGGACGACCTTCAGACGTTGGTGGCTCGGTATGTACCTTCTCGCTTTTTCGATTCTATCTCATTTTGTTCTAGGTCAAAAGTGAAGTTTCCTATTTTCCACGCCTTTCCCTCAGTTTTCACACCTTTTCCTGCTAAGAATCCACGCCTTTGCTCAAGATCCTTGCATTTTTTTTCTGAGCATTTTCCATAAAAGCTCACCTTTGACTATTTGAGGCCCTGGAAGCTCACCTTTTCCACATTTCCTCGCCTTTGTCATATTTCATCGCCTTTGTTTTTGAGCATTTTCCTGAAAAGCTCGCTTTTGTTTTGTGTTTTTTCTGAGCATTTTCTCAAAACCTTTTCTTTTGACTCCTATTTTATTTGACTTTAGATTTTTCTTGGAACCCTAGTATGTGTTTGTTTGTCATCCTAAATGTCATTTTTCATTATGTTTTGTGTTATATTGTGTCTCCCATTTGTTAAGAGTGAAACCCTAACCTTATAGTTTGAAAATGATTGTAGGTTGGCCTTAGCGTACTACAACCTAGGGAGAGACGTCCACGACATTTGTTCAATCCCATTTCCCATTTTGGTGTGTTAGTGCGATACTTTCGTGATGTTGTGGGACTACTATACATTTTTATATGCCTCCTATAAGGACTCATACTGCCATGATGACTGCATTGGTGGAAAAGGTGGCATTCAGAAACATCCTCATTCCATCTACCTCCAGGAGAGGCGATTATCACCCTTGAGGATGTATGGAGGATAATTCATCTTCCCATCCATGGGGAGTTGGTTACATATCATATTTGACATGGTATCCCTGCTATGTAGTGTGTGTTAGGTGCTCGACACTTGATGGTACATCAGTCGGAGATTGATTTGTATGATTTTTCTGATAGTGCAGATCCTATCTTGCTTGTTCTATGTGGTTTGATTTCAGGACTTGTTGTTCTTGATAGCCAAGGTTGATAGTTTCCCATAGGTTGGGTTGTGTGCATTGAGAATATCTTGAGCATGGTATGAGATATTCTTGGGGTCCATATCTTCTCGCTCACTTGTACAGAGATATGCAGGAGGTTGTATATCAGGATGAGAGATCTATTTCTGCATGTGTCTCACTTTTGCATGTGTGGGAATGGGAGCATATTGTAGTTACGCGACTAGATGGGATACATGATTGTCACCTTGATGATCCATACTCATCGTTATGGGGATTTTGTGCACTACACCTTGCCTGGAGATCTTCCTTACTAGCGTCGAGTTTTTGATGATATTCCTGGTTTTGTGTGGAGACCATATTTGGGGTGTGATACTTGGCCAGAAGATGTAAATCACCTTGTCTATTTTTGACAGATCTATTGGTTGCTTGGTCATTATGATATTGTGCTAGAACATTATCTACCAGACTGAGTATGTCATCAATTTGGGGAGAGACAGGGTCGAGTTCTTGATACTTATGAGGCTCATTTTGGTCGGATGACACAGAAGGTTCATGTATGGGGTATTCAACTTGACATAGATATTGATATTGCTAAGTTTAGAGCACTTTCCCTAGTTGATTGGGGTTGGTCAGTTGGTCCCGCAGATCCAGGTACCTTTGATGACTATGATGAGTAGTGGTCTTGTCGCAGGCCTTAGAGACTCACTGTTCCCGAGGGTACCCATGCTTTAGATAGATCAAGTATTACAGGTCATCATGGGGAGTGACAACGTATTGAGGTCCTTGCAGAGCAGTTGGATAGAGCTCATGGTAGAGCTTGTTGTGATAGAGCGCAAGGTGATCAAGATGAGAAACCACCTCAGGTGCAAGGTCGTAGGTGGGTTTCAGATCCTCCTCCACCAACTAGGGATGGAGACATATTGTTAGATCAGATAATTGTTGCCAAAGATGCAAAGATAGCGAGACAATAGGCTACAAAGGCTTAGATAGATATTTTGAGGATCGAGTGGGATAGCGAGAGTGGTCGACGACATGCTACAGAGGCTCAGATAGACATCTTGAGAACCAAACAAGATATCGAGAGTGGTCGACGACATGCTATAGAGGATTTTGTACAGTTGCTGACTATAGAGAGAGATACTCTTAGGGAAGAACATGATCATTATTTACAAAGGTCTATCTATTATCAGAATTTATATGAGGTTGTCGTTCCTAGGGGTGCTCAACATCCACAGTTTGGAGAGCCTAGTTCTATTGGTGGTGATGGTGTAGTTGGTGGTGCAGGTGATAAGTCTGTGAGATAGCCATATCGTTTTGATGATATATAGGGTTTCATCCTTCTCCCATTGGGGTCTTATTTTGGGTACTTAATCTTTTGTTGTTTCTTATTCAGAGGCATTTTGTAGACATGTATTTTGTATGCCTATACTCATCAGCCCAGTCGAGGTCTCATATAGATATTGTGATTTTGCATATATTATCAGATTGATGATGTATTCTCATTTTTTATGATGATATATATGATATATACCCTCTTCGATTCATTCTCATTTTATGCTCATGTGATGATATATGATAATGTATGTTTATGATGTGAAAATGTATGCCCCATACATGATGTTTTTATTGGTTTAATATTATCATGATGTATGTTTCCGATATTGTGGATATAGAATGGTAGTAATGATATTGCTATGCCAATTTTACTTAGAAGAAATGTTGATGATTTGATAGAAGTGTGATGTTAATTAGAAGAAATATTGATGGTAGATAGAAATATGATGTTAATGTAGAAGAAATGTTGATGATAGATAGAAATATGATGTTAATTAGTAGTTGATGAGTTGCTTTTTTTGATTTGCTTTAGAGACTTTGCAGTTTGAACAATCCATTTTGGTATATCAAATAAATATGATTCACCAAGGTATTAATGACCAAGGTGAATTTGTATTTATTGCATGGACTTTGACTCTACAAACAAGGAGCATTCTTGCTCATACTAGACATATGGAAACCCTGTTAGAGTGTATGGGTGAGAAGCTTTAAAAACATGTCGGACCAGTAACACAAGAGGTATTAAGAATCTAACATGTCACTATTACATGAAATGTTTCAAAGATGACTTCCACACACAAAAAAAAAAAAGTATTTTCTATGGTCATATAACAATACTATCCACAAATAGCAAATCGAAATGATGCTCAATTGCCCCCATTCCTTCTTCTCTAAATACTTATGGACATCCTTGAGAGATATTGGGAATGAGTCAATAATGTAAATCACAAAAATAGGATAACAAAAAGATAAAACAATACCATTATATCACTTGCCATATCTTTTAGGGGTGGGTCTATTATCCGATGTTGATCATGTCTATCGTAGGAACGAATTCGTTAAGACATATCTAGAAATGTTGTTGGGTCTTGTAAAAAAGATATGTATTTGATACGTGGCTTTGTTTTAGTTCAATTTTGCGATCAAATTCTTCTGCGATTGTTTGCTTGAAGGTTTCAACTGTTGATGATTGCTTTTTTTGTTTTGTCAAAGGGTGAGTGTGATGATCTAATTATTATGGGTGATTTTTTTATTGCAAATTGTGATGGCGTATATGGTTCTTTTTTATTTTTCTAAGTTTTATAATGTTATTTTTGACATTTTCTAGGGACTAACCTAGGGCCTTGGGGCTCATCAAAGATAAGCCTTTCCTACGTTGTAAATGCAGAGGCCTGTAGTTCGCTTGGTTTGAGTGTTTTTGACCTTTTTTTCTTTGTGAATGTTTTTAGATTTTGTATCTTTTGACTGTTTTTAGATTTTGTGTTTTGTGACTAAGCTGAAATAAAGCAAGTTAGAAACCTAAGGGTACTGACCTAGGGTCTTAGGGGCTAATGAGCCTTTCCTATGTTGTGGACGCAGAGACCACATAGTTCAACCGTTTGACTCAAAGCATAAACTATTTTTGGGTATACAACATTGATAATCTGGATTGATATTCCACTTCCATGTCTAGAGGATATGTTGTGGGAAATCTACTTGAACTAGTTGTGAGGTTCAGAATTTTTTTGATATCTTATACTGTTTGAGTGAAGGAATAATCCCACGATGTTGAACATTTTGTTTTTGATGTTTTTCAAATGTTTTTTTTGGATTTTTTGCTATTTTGAATGTTTTTGAATTTTTGACATTTTATGTGATCATGATAAGATACTCAAAGATCTAATCTATGACCAAAATTTTGACATTGCCCCCAATTGTGGACAAGACAACTTTCCTTAATCAGTGACAAGCCATGGTTGGATATGTTGTTTTGAAATGAATGGGTGGATGTTGTGGATAGTACAGATAAATAATGATGCAAGTTTATTCAAACATAGCACCTATTTTCCAGTTTTTCACTATGGTACCTATTCTAAGAGTGCCACAAAGTGGTTTTCACTCAGAGAACATTTTATTTCTCTTTAATATTTTTCTTTCTTTTTGATTTTTTTGTATTTTGTATTTATTTATTTTGGATTTTTACCCTTTTTCCTGGGGGATTCTAACATGCTTCATGTGTAGAACTTCTTGAGGTGGCAGTTGTTCAATGATTCAACTAAAGGTTCTCCTTCAGGAGTAGCTAACCGATATTGCCCCAGAGCCATAGCTTGCTGTAATGACAAACAAGCCTAACCAATTGGGTTCAAATTTTCCTTTTCCATCTTGATTGAGTTGTAATTTTTGATTCTCTTTGAGGACTAATTCACCAACTTGAAAGTTCCTGTTCTTGATCCTTTTGTCATAGTTTCATTGAGCCGATTCTGATAAACCTGTAAATGGTTTAATGCACTGAAACATCTTTCATGTAGGAGTTCTAATTCATTTAGCCTGGATACCCTATATTCTTCATTGCTAACCATGTTTTTTAATGAAACTCACAATGAAGGTATTTTGACCTCAATAGGTAAGATGACCTCTGATCCATAGACCAAGGAAAATGGTTTGGTGCCAGTAGGTGTGTGAATGTTGGTTCAATAGGCCCATAAAGCTGGGTTTAGTTGCAAATGCCAATGATGACCAACTTCATTAACAATATTTTTGAGTATTTTCAGTATGGTTTTGTTAGATGCCTCAGCCTGATCATTCCCTTGGGGGTAATAGGGTGTGGAGAATCAACGGTGGATAGAAAATTAGGAACAAAGCTCTTGAACATCTTGATTTTTGAATGGGGTCCCAATGTCTATTATTATTGTTTGGGGAATTCCATACTTGCAGATGAGATAATTCAAAATGAATTTTGATATATGTTTGCCGATGATATAGGCCAATGGAATTTCCTCTATCCATTTAGTGAAGTACTTTGTTGTTGTGATAATGAATTTGTGCCCATAGGATGAAGTGGATGATATCTTGCCTACCAAGTCTAATCCCCATTGTGAGAAAGGCCATGGTGTGGTTATAGGTCTCAATTCTTGTGCTGGTGCATGAACAAGGTACCAATTCTGATTTTGGGATGTCAAATGCTAGTACCAACAACTATTCTATGAGGAACTCATATTTAGGCACGTTCTATGGAATATCAAGCAGTGCGCCTATTATTTCCATTGCATCAACAACTCTGTTATTGATTTGATGGATTTTCTCAAAGGTTATTCTAACGAAGTATTCCTTGAAGCTATCCACCATCATTTTATATGACAAGAATTTTTCATCTTTTGTTCGGTACTCATTGTTCACTTGTCTGATCACTAGCTAAGAGTCTCCAAAGACCTGTAGCTCTTTTATTCTCCATTCAATAGCCATTTTTAACCCTGTGATAAGAGCTTCATATTCTAAGATGTTGTTCATGCATGGGAATGAAATCATGTAGGCCTTGGGTATACTATCTCCTTGTGGTGTGAGAAATAGAATACCAACTCTAGATCCATGTTGAGTATGGGACCGGTCAAAGTATAGAGTCCATTGGTCTATTTGTTCTGTCATCAGAATACTCTCATTTGGAAAATCCACTATGAGAGGTTTATGATCCTCTAAGGGTGCTTCAGCCAATTGGTCTGCTATAATCTATCCTTTGATAGCTCTCCTATCCACATATTCTATATCAAAATCACTTAGGATCATTACCCATTTGGCTATTCGGCCTATTAAGGTTGCCTTAGCTAATAAGTATTTGAGTGGGTCTATCTTCAAAATCAGCTTGACCTTTCTGTTTAGGATGTAGTGTCTCAGCTTTTGTGTTGAAAATATGACTAAGAGACACACTCTTTCAATGGGCGAGTAGTTTAGTTCATAGCCCACCAATGTTTGACTGATATAGTAGACTACCCTTTCTTTATTGTTATCATCTAGCTGGGCCAATAGAGCTACCAATACTGCTTGTGTGGTAGACATGTAAAGTATCATTTCCTTTTTTGGGATAGATGGAATGAGTACCAGAGGAGTAAGTAGGTACTCCTTGAATTGTTGGAATGCTTGGTCATATCTCCCATCCCACTTAAAGGTGATGTCCTTGTGTAGGAGATGAGTGAAAGGGTGACACTTGTCCACCAATTGTGTGATAAATTGCCTAATGGATTGCAGTTTCCCTTGTAGGATCCTTAACTATTTTAGTGTCTTTAGCGGAGGCATTTCCATTATTGCTTTTACTTTATCCAGATCTACTTCAATCCCTCTTCTTGATACTATGTACCCCAATAGCTTTCCAAATGTTACCTCAAATACACATTTCTTAGGATTGAGTCTCAAGTTGTACTGTTCAAGATGATCAAATACCTTGGCTAGGTTTGTCATGTGGTTTTCCCTTTTGACTAATTTTACTAGAATGTCATCCACATAGTCCTCCATGATTGTGTGTAGCATGTCGTGAAATATTGTCGTCATTTCTCTTTGATATGTCACTCCTGCATTATTTAGACCAAAGGGCATTACATTCCAACAAAATGTTTCCCAAGCACAAGTAAATGTTGTTTTGTGTTGGTCATTTGGAGAGATCTTTATTTGGTTGTATTCAGAGAAACCATCCATTAGGGATATCATCTCATGCCCGACTGTTAGATCTACAATCATGTCGATACTCAACAATGGAAAGTTATCCATTCAACATGATTTATTTAAATCTCTAAAGTTTGTGCATATCCTTATGCCCCCAGTAGGTTTGGACACTGGTACTAGATTCGATATCCATTGTGGATAATCGATTGGTCTGATGAAACCCACATCTAGTAGTTTCTTCAATTCTACTTTTACTAATAATGCTATATGTGGATGCATTTTTCTGAGTTTTTGCTTGATAGGCTTTGCTTCAGGTATTACAACTAGATGATGTACCACTAATGCTAGATATAGTTCATACATGTTAGCATAGTTCCATGCAAAATTTATCTTTCGGGCATTGATGAAAGCTATGAAATTGTCCTTTTCTTCTGGGTCTAGTGATGTAGCTATTATATGATTTTTAGCCTTCAGCTGAAATCAGGTAACCATAGTGTTGTTCTTTTCATGTTGTTTAAACATTTAAAGATAAACCATAAAACTGCTAGTTTCATCATGCATGAAGGAGTGATTGTCAAAGCAAATCAGATTACACCTTGTCATTTCAATTTTGCATCATAGAAAATGTGAAAGAGAAACATGGATATACAAATGCAATCTTTTATTAACAATCTTGAAATGTACATGTCCCTCACAAGCCAGCAGAAGCAGTTCTCTGCCCCAAAATGCACATGACACTGACTGGAGATAGATATTGAATCTACCTATGCATGTATAAGCTGATCCATAAATGCATTAAACAAAAGAACATTCAACTTATGCATTTATTTTCTAAGTGTTTGCTTCATGTGAAGATTTAGGACAAGCCTGATTATTGTTTCATTATCAAATCAAATGCATCATGTGGGGTAAATGTGGCTCCCACAAGGGTAGATCTTAGCATGCTTTGAAAGAAAATGAAATTGAGCAACTTGATCAAAGATTTATCTCTTATCAATGCATTAAATCAATATGGAATTATACTAGTTGATCAAATTTCATTATGAGATTCAAAAGATGCATCAAGTTCAATTATGAATTATCAGTGTTTAAAAGATGCATCAAGTTCAATTATGCATCTATTTAATAATGAGGAAGTGTTTCAGATTGTTGTCAAGCCCCTCTCACCACAACCCTGTTGGGAAGTCACTCATCACATAGGAAAGCGAGCTGTTAGGTCACCCACACATGTGACAGGTGGCTTCCAAACAAAGTTAGAATGAGGAGACCATGAATGTTTGTCACATATAAATTCAGCAGGAGTAATGGTTGACTCATGGTCATGGTACAAGTGCAAGGACAACACCTTTACGGGAGCTTACAAGGTTGACAGGCATGAAAGGTATCCAGAACAAAGCATAACTGTCTTCATGGAAAAGAAACATGGATATCTAATTCACTTCCCCATGAGTTAGATGAATGTGATGTCCTTGAGATTGAGAGCATGACAAGTTTGAATGCATTCTGAACATGAAAGATGAGGACATAAACTAAAGAAAAAAATCTAAAGTTGTACAAGGCTGAGTTCAAGGCCTTCTCAACCAAACACCAGACAATAGGTTTTCTAGAGAGCAATCAATGTGTGAATGATGAGAAAAGGAAAAAGGAAAAAACATTCAAGGAAGGCATGGGGAAGTCATGTGCATTGATAGACAAGATGTGCTTCAAGGAAGGCATGGGGCAGTGCATTCCATTGTCAAGTCACAGGGACGACAAGTAGTACAATGGTACAAATGTCATGAGTCAGCAACCATGAAGTGTAAGACAACATCGTTGTCCTGAAGAACAACAACACATACTGGTCAAATAAATGTGAGAATCAATGAAGACAGAAAAAAGGAGTCCAAGGTTCCTGTGCAAGAATAGGCCGGGATTGGCATCTCCCAGTGATAATTCCAAGACACTCATAATAATAAGTCTACTCACTATCTTAATGACTAAGCACAACCATCAACAATCATCAAATGAATGGGGATCAATACATAGACAATCAAAAGAAATGACAATCACCATTCAAGTAGTCTACCAAGATCATGATTCTATTTGACAAGGGGCAAGGATCAGTCATGAGTTATGAGGGAGACCATACATGTAAGTAAGCATGTAATCAAGCAACATGGGCTAAATTGCTGTAAGGAGTCACATGACATAAATAAAAATAAAATTAAGTGCATTAAATCTAGTTTGTACTTATAAAGCACAATAGGTGTCTTTACATTAAAAGCAGTGACTTCAATACATTACAAAAATCATTGATTGATCAAACTACAATGAAGTATAATCATAAGCAACAAGATGTACTCTTGCATTATTGACATGTCAATCAGTTGAAAGGATAGTCACCACAACAACCCCTATAGTTACATGATAGTTGTACAAGAACTCAATAAGAAAGCAACCATTTATGAGGACAACTTCATGGTGGATAGACATGTGTAAACAATAGCAACTTGAAGGTACAATCCATGATTTATCACTTGAACAGTCTGTTAGATGCAATCTCATGGTAGGGAAAGATCCTTCATGATCATGTCTTAGTAGCCTGAGTAGTGGACTAGTCATAAGGTATTTGTGGTGTGAGTGAGGTTGTGTCATTGTCACTCATGGTAGAGTTGATAAGGATAAGAAAAATGCTTGAGGAGTAGTTGCATCAGGAGGCAGTATTACAAAGACAACATTGATCTTACTTAACCAGTACAAAAGCAAGGAATATTCATGTACAAGCATATGAAACAGTTACAGGGGACAAGAACATTGTAGCAGATAGGGTACTTTCAATAGGTTTCAGTCAATGATGGTATTTATTGTATGAAACAGTCAAAGGGGACAATTCATTATTTTCATCAGGATTGAATGTGTGCATTGACAAGCCATCATGAAGAGACAATACCCAGGTCATGATCCACGGTGATAGAGAGTACAAGAACAACATTGTGAGCTTATATATCATCTACATATTCTTTCTCTAGGATCTAAGTGTTTGATCTTAGGTCTCCCCTTTGAGTCAAGGGTCCATTCCTCAGTGGAAGGGTCTTTTTGTTACTGTTGCCTTTTCCATCTTTTTGAGGACTGTAGCAACATATGGGTGGTCTTCCCCTTAGATCACAAAAGTATAGGAAGCATAGTGATAGGAAAGTTCAAATCAAAGCATATAATAGTCAACACTGTATCTGAGATAGGTGACATGAAATGTGCAAGCCCCAAGAACAATGACATTGGAGTTTATTGGATAGTCAATTCAATAAAATTGTGAAGCCCTTTCAAGGCTTTAAACTGCACAGGGAGATGATAAAACATACAAGTATTTGAAGTGGAGTGAGAACATGGAAGCATTGGAAATGCATGTACTTCACTTGAGAAAGCAAAATGAGCAATTTTTCAGCATAACTTTGAACTTGAGAGCCAGCCAAATGAATATCAACAAAATGTAAAGGAAAATGCAGAAATCATAAAGGAGAACATTCTATAGTAATGAAGAATTTGATTGCTCATTAAGGTTTCTGAAGCCTTCCTAAATCATCTGCATTTTGTAACAAGTCTGAACCTATCAAAGAAAATCTGCAATAACCCACCTGGGGGTTCAGGTCTAAGGCAACGTTGCTTTCTTTTTTACAAAAAGTGAAGGAATTTACAAGATTTTTTGCATTTCAAGTAACAAACCAGAAAATTTCGAGAACTCATGTAACCCACTTGGGTTTTTTGCTAACAATTGCAATTTCAACAAAAAAATGAAGGCTACAAGAAACCCAAGCCGGGTTTTTCTCAAAATGCAGGAAAAGACAGAAAAATAGAAAATGAAAGAAAACCCAGTTCACATGATGAGGGCCAAAGCCACATTCCAATTTTCTTCTCTTTTTCCAAAAATGCATCTGGGTTTTTTAACCTTATCAATGAATTATGAAAGAGAAGAAGGGAAATCAAAAGAGTATAGAAGTTTTTTTAGAAATGAAGCATAATGACACCTTTTCTATTCATGGTCGCGGCCAGTAAGCTATTGTGTCCATGAGCAACAGAAAAGCACCGACTCTATTCAAATTTGCAGATCATGAAGTATTCAAATGCTATCTTGAGTTTAAAACAAAATGAAATAAATTTAGAGGCTTCCATTCGAGCTTTCTTGCTCATTGCAGGAGGAAAAGGACAATGCAAGGTTGGCTGGGAGGTTACCCGAGCTTGAACATCAAAATGTGCAGAGCTTGCCACTAAAAAACTTCTTGTAAAGCTTCATCAACTTCTCATGGTAGCTGTTGACAAGTGAGATAGCAAAACAAAGGAAACGAATGGCACATATGGATAGGAGAATTTCATCAAAATGTTTCATAGCCACGGAATGTAAGTCCAAAAAATGGTCTCAAAGTGCAATGAAGTGCAAATTTAATGCATGATGACACAATTACCTGAGTTCCCCATGGCGTTTTTATGCAAGAAATGTCAAAAGTCGACCAAAAACCAGTGAAGGTATCATTTTCCCCGTGTTCTCCAAAACCTCATGGTGGTAGAGACGTTTTCCATATTCTTCCAAGCGACAAAATGATGGATTTTTTCCTCATTCTTTCGGTATTATCATTAGGGTTTGACCCTATTATTTTCCATTCGATGGGATTTTTTATCCCTTATTTTAAAAATCAAACTCATGAGAAATATGGTGGGGGCCGAAAATCACTTACTATTGCCTTAGTTTTTTTTATGCCTTTATCAAACTTTCCCCATTCCTTAAGCTTTGCTATGTCTTCAATGTGTCATGTGCTATCACCTAGGCATTTTATGCCTTGTGTTATTTTGACTTATGCTAGGTGAGCCATGGTCAAGTATGGTGCTTTGTCTTTTTGACCCAATGTCATGTGTTTAGAATATTCTTTCCAAGAGCCTTGGAGGTCGACCTTGTTGGCCAAGTAATATTGATACTTATTCCTTTGCAAACCATGTAACTATGACATGTGTGGGAAGAATGCAAAATATGAGTGGTAAGTTGATAGTCAAAGTGCCTTTGAGCCTTTGAGATTTTTGTCATAACATTTGACGTTACATTTTATTATATGACTGGAGATATCATTTAGATGACTTTAAAATCACTTTTATTGTGCCTTTTAATGCTAATGTAACACAGAGAATGGTGGGCCCCTTTTGATTTGAGCCTAATTGTAAAGTGATTTGCTAATTGATGTTTTATAAATCACTTAGAAAAATCACTATATTTATGCTTTAAAAGGCCACGTGCTTTCAAAAAACACACATGTTGCATGAAGGGGGAATATGGTCAAGTGTTAAAATAGGACCAATGATGATTTGCAAAAGTGTGAGGTGTGTGATGTTGTTGGACTATTTTTAGTGGGTTTGAGGCCAGTTGGAGCTTTTTTTGTCACACTTTTGAGATGTCTATTGACTTAGCTTGTTTTTTCTCCATGTAGAGGGCATTTTAGAGACTTCTAGAAGGTTCTTTTAGAGCCATTTCTGTTTTATCTGAGGATAATCTTCTAGAAGCACATGTGTGGGTGGTTTTTGGTGGTTTTTTGGTTAAATATGTTCATTTGGAACTTTTTAGGGAGTTCTTTCTTTTTCAGCAGGAGGATAGCTACTCCCTTGGAGTTATTTTTTGATGAAGCTGCATTGTAACTCACACAGAATTAATACACAGTAATCATTTTGAATTGATATAGTAAAGCACTTTTACCTTCTCATTTTCTGTTTCTCATGTATGTTGTTAATGGTTGATCAACTTGTTTTATGAAATCTATCTTTTCCTTGCAATCTTGTCTCATGTTATGCATCTATTTAGTAGAAGGTGTATGTTTGCAGGTTGTAAGTTGTGTTGTTAATGGTGCTGATTAATTGTGAAATATCCGTTTTCCTTTTAATAGCATTATTTATAGACCTTCTTATGAAATATTTATGCAAACTGCATTATTAAGTGAGTTGTGTAAGTCTAGCTTTGTGATATTAATTCAAATATGATGAGCTGTTAACAGGTCTATATTGTTTGGTGTATCACTTTAGTTTCCTTACAACATTAGGTTAATTTCATACAACCCTTACCCTTACCTCAAAAATTAAGTAGTTAAGTGATATCAAACAGGGAAGCCGGCCCACAATCTGGAGGTCTGCTTTCAGATAGGTTACCCACAACCTAAAAGCATTCCAATGTTGGTCCAAATCTGCTAAGTGCAATTGGAAAAGTTTAGCAAATAGGGTGCAGATTTGTAATCTCCAACAGTAACATGGTAGGTTATCTTGGGGTCTTCTACTGTGCCAACATTTATGGGTTTTGCTTCTTCTACTAGCAGTGTTGATCTTTCCTAATATTTTTATATGGGGAGATTGAATATTCCATCCTTGGGTGCCTCTGAGAGGTTTTCACCTTCAGATACATCCTTTATTTTTCTCTTTTCAGGATCCAATAGAGCCACTAGGTGGTTTTCTCTAGGGGACCATAATTTTATGTTCTTTCTTTCATTTTTGCAATTGAAAGATTCAATCTCTCCACCAAAGTATGCTTCTTGTTCCAATTCCATGATGAACCCTACCTTGTGGTCTCCTGTTGGTATGTTCGTTCAAAGTCCCATGAACTCTGAAAGTGCCTCATTATTCTAGAATTGATCTAGAACAGGTGCATGTTGTTGCTGATCCCAGTCTATGAGTTGCGGGTACTGGAGTGGGAGGTTATCATCTTGTTCCGCAAAGCCTATGGAAGTGGATGAAAGGGTCAGTATGGCTCAGGTGTCTTTTTCCCACTGATTGTCCTAGTTGTCATTGCTAGAAGTGGGTGAATCATATCTAATGATGAAGGAAAAGTAATCCCACTTGTATTCGTTAGAGTCTGTACCAGAATTGTAGATGTTGGGAATGGTTTGAATATGTTGGAGAGGGAACCTATCAATGCTGAAGTTATCAAATAAGTCTTCAATGGGTAAATCATTGTCTAAGGTATGATAGGTATCTAGTTCCTTGATGCTAGAAAAAGTTTCTTGCTTCTTCCAAGAGGTTCGTCCAATTTTTGGAATAACCACGTCCTTTGGTTCACAACCTAGCCCCATATTCTTCTTCCTTTGTTCTAATATAATAGGCCCTGACTGGCCTTGTTCGTGTAGCCCCAAGCCACCTTTTCCATTATATGCCATCTATTTAACTAATTGATAACCTCTAGTAGTAGGGTCAAAATTGGGTTTTGAATTTTTTGGTTCTTCTTTGTCCTCCTTGTAGATCATAGAAAAAAAGTCCTCAAATATTTCTTCATCTTGCATGTCTCCCCACCTAGTGAAAATAGTGGGCTTGGAAATCATTTGTATTATCTTGATCTCTTTTGGAACTCCATATACTCTTGGTGTTTGAAGAAGCATGCCTATGTAGAATGCTTGGTTGAAAAAGTAATTCCCATTACCCTTGTCAAGTACCTGAATCTTGGCTTCCATTTTTGGTTGGTCACTTGAGGTGTTCTTGGTTGAGGTGGATGAAAGTGTTGAAGGGTCAACATAATAAAAGGAGTGGAATGCTATGTCATTGCTAGGAACATGTTGGATTTTATTGTATTTCTCCTCTAAATTGGCACAAAAATGAAAAGGCTTAGGATCAACATATAGTGTTACCTCTTTTCCTTCATGGGGGAACTTTAGGCATTGATGAAAAGTGGATCGAACTTCTTGTAAAGCATGGATCCAAGGTCGTCCCAGTAGGAGGTTGTATGGTAGTTCAAGATCCAGTACTTGACAAGTGGTTTCTGTTAGGGCTAGCCCTATCTGCACTGGTAACCTAACTGTGCCTTCAAAATTTCTTTCTAGATCATCGTAAGCCCATATTGTGATACTTTTTCCTTTTTCAATCACCTTCTCAGAATACCCCAGCTGTTTAAACCTGCACCATTATCTATCAGTACCTGTTTGACCATGGTTATATGAACACCAACCTCTATGTAGAGGGATTGGTTATGGAATGTTATTTGGGGTAGATATTTCTCAAAAAATATTAGGTGATTACTTTGTGTGATTTTACCAACCATAGCTTGGAACTGACTAGGATTGAGGTCATCAAGGACTATTGTTTCCAATGTATTTTCAAGTATTTCCCTATAGGTAGGTGATAGTTTTAACAACTCTAAAATTGAGATTAAGGTAGGTTTTTTCTTTAATTTTTCCACAATACTGCAGTCACTGGGTGACTTGATTGCAAGTTTGGGTGGTGCTCCTTGAATTGTAACTCTTCCTTGGCAGGTGGTTACGTTACAATTATTGTTTCATCCTCGTAGATTCACTATGTTTTCCCTATTATCATCAACTTGTGAGATGGTTCCTAAAACTATGCCCCCATATGTGTAATTGGCATTATGGTACTCTTGTTTCTTTCCTTTGTCATTCCCTTTGGCATGGTTTGGGATTGGGTTTGTGTAAATTTGCAGGTCCTTATTCCTAGGATGATGTTTGACATCTGCCTCCCCTTTGTCTATTAAATCTTGGATAAGGCACTTGAGTCTCATGCAATTGTTTGTGGTGTGTCCTTTGATCATATGGAAGTCACACAATCTCCCCTTTGTCTATTAAATCTTGGATAAGGCACTTGATTTTCATTCAATTTTTTTTGGTGTGTCCTTTGATCATATGAATTTCCTTCTTGGTTGATCATACTGCCTCTGTTGTCCCCCTTGACTCATTTGTGGGTTCACAACCTAATTGTTCTTGGGATAGGTATTTTGGTTGTTTTGTGCATTGTTTGGAACATAGCTTGTTTGTGCTATCTGTGGTTTGTTTGAAACTATGTTCTATGACAACCATAGTGTTCTAGCATCAACCACTCCATCATTTGTGACATTTTTGTTTTTAGCCTAGACTTTAGGTTTCTCATTTGAAGTAAATGGACTATCTTTTGAGCTATTTATTTTAAGGGCACCTCTTGCAATGAGGGCTCTTTTGATATTCAATCCCTTCTCAATGGTTTCTTCAAAGTCTACTAGACATAACATTGTGAGTTGATAATTGATCTCAGGTAAGACATTGGTAGTGATTATGTCTACCAATTCCCTATCGAGAATGGGCTATTTAGATCTACTAGCCTTGTGTCTCCATCACTGTAGGTAGGAGATAAAAGATTCTCCTTGATTCTGTTTGATCATGGATAAGCTTGTAATGGTGACATCTTGATTAAAGTTGAAGGAGAAGTGACTTATGAATTTGTTAGACAATTCATCAAAGTTTTTGACTACTGGTATCAAATGGGTGAACCATTCCATAGCATGACTCGTAAGGCTGCGTGAAAATAATCTCATGAGGTATGAGTCATTGTGTCATACTTCCATGCATGATACCGAGAAATCTTGTATACGATCTACTGGATCCCCTATTCCTTTATATTTTTTTTTTTCAAACCTAGGTATTTCAAAATTCTTTGGAAAGGGTATTGTAGTGACAAATTGATCGAACGAGAATGGGCATATCTCTTGGATAGTGTAGGTTTTATTTTGTTGTCTAGCTTGCATGCCCGCTACCTATTGAGTGACTGCTTCTAGCTTCATTTCCATGTCCGTTTTTGGCATGTTTGTTTGTGAGTTCTATGTATAATAACCTTGTTGTCTCACCATGTTTGGGTTGTATATCAGATATTGTGAAGTTATGAGACATTGGTGCCCATTTTGGTCATATACTGGGTTAGGTCCTTGATGGGTGTAAGGAGGGTTAAATCCTTGTTGTTGAGATGAAGTGTATTGAAGGTTACCCTATTGATGCCTTATCGGGACACCTTGTTGGCAGGACGACTAAGGAAGGGTGCTCTGAGGCACACCTTGCTATTAGGCAGGACTAAAATGAAGGTTACCTTGTTGATGCGTTATTGGGACACCTTGTTGGTAGGAAGACTGAGGAAAGGTGCTCTGTGGCACACCTTGCTATTGGGTAGGACTAAACTGAAGGTTACCTTGTTGATGCGTTATTGGGACACCTTGTTGGTAGGACGACTAAGGAATGGTGCTATGTGGCACACCTTGTTGTTGGGTAGGACTAAACTGAAGGTTACCCTATTGATGAGTTGACTGAGGAAGGGCGCCATGTGGCACACCTTGCAGTTAATATTGCTAGTTCATAAGGGGACCATAAGGTCCACCTTGTTGGTGGTACTGATTGTTCGGAGGGGGACCTTGTGTTCCACCCTATTGAATGTATTGACCGCTGGGAGGGGGACCCTATATTCCACCTTGTTGAAGGTATTGAATGTTTTGGGATGGATCAATGTTTGAGGTATTTTGAGGTATATACTATCCGGGAGGAGGATTGTAATTTGGTGGTTCATATTGTGATGGTCCTCCTTGATACAGTTGTGCTACTACTACTTGTTCAACCTGAGTTGGTTTTCTGAATAAGAGGTTCTCTTTGGGTTGACCATCATGTTGTGAGAACATAGGTGGCATGTTTGGCATCTCTAGAGATTTAGTTATCTGTCTTACAACTGAGTTATCTCCTAAGTGTTATCACAGAATCAAGCAGTGCTCATTCCACGGATAACCCCCTACAAAACTTGTTCGTTTCCTAGGTTCGTGAAGTTGAAGCACACAAAATGAGGTGTTTTTCAAGCCACCTCAAAGTGTGTTCCAAAGCCTCAAACAATCATTTTGAGCATCCCCATACATTCACCTCACAAAGACCTTCGAAAGGAGTACCTTCGCGGGCTCTCAATGTTGATACTTAGTAAATTGTGAAAAGTGCAGTTGTCTTAAAAAACAACACTCTACTTCTTTTTGGAAAATTGATGAAGTTTCAAAAGTGCAAGGGCACCAAAAATAAGTTCCCCTACAATTAAGTGATTTTTTTTTGGTGCAATGGCACTGATTTTCAGCACCCTTGCACTTTTCTTCTTGACTTAGTCAATTTTTGACTAAGACGTCATTTTTTGGTTCTTTTACACATTTCACTAAAAGTGCCACTTTTATGCCTTAATTAAATGGATGACTTGAGTTAACTCTTAACACTTTAAAATCAATTAAAAGTGATTTTGGTTCAAATATTTTCATTTTTAATTTCTCTCTTCCACTTCCAATGCGCTGGGTGACCAAGCTACTTTCAAAATATTGTTTTTTTTTTAGTTCTCTTGCTGCATCGACCTAGGGTTTCTCCATTTTCTTTGGTAAGTATCTTCCTTCTTTTTGTTTCTCCCTTTTATTCATTTCTATGAATAATTTTTTTCATAACTCTTTGTTTTGTAAACACATTTTGGATTTCTCTTTGTTTTCTTATCAAGTTTTCATTCATTTTGCAAAATGTGTTTCTCGTTTCCTTTGCTCGATCTTGCATTTCTAATTCACGCGTTGGTTTTGTTTTCTCTCATCATGTATTTCATGCCTTAGTTCTTTTTCCTCCATACATGTTGGTTTTCCTTTCCTTCATCACGTGTTTGTGTTTCTTATCACGTTTTTCTCTTGGGTCAGGTTTTCTTCGTGGTCATCCAATGGGGTTTTAGTTTGTTTCAATATCTCATTTGTATCTCTTGCTTTTTCTCTCAATCCTTGGAGAAACAACATGCACAAGTTCTTCATAAATAAAACTCATTTTTGTGACTAAGTATCCTTGACTATGCCATGGTGCCATTTTTGAAAGCTTTTACACCAAAACACATTCTACATTTCAAAATCTCCAAGTGACAAAGTTCTCATACAAGGGTGCACTTTTTGATCCAAATTCACTACATACATTTATGAGCTAAGTGTTAGGGCGCTGAAATTCAGTGTCATTACACCAAGTTACTTTTCCCCTAAGTGCAAGGGTGTTGATTTTCAACACCATTGCACTTTTTCCTATTTTTCCTTAAAACATTTCATATCTTCGCAACTTCACTTTGAACTTCATTTTTTGTGCTTCATCACCTGTTTCATGCTTGCTTGACATCGTTGCTCACTTCACGCATCCCAACGCTATTTTTTGACTGACGTTTGTTGATTCCACATCTTGCAGCTTCTTTTCAAATCTCATCAAAAGATCCTTGAAGTTGTTGCTTGTTGATTCAATTTCTCTCAGATGACTACCAAGAAACCTCCATCGTCCTCAAGGGATAAAAAAAAATGAAGTACAAATATCAAGGTGTTTATCTGCCAACAGTGGTGGTCTCCAAGGTAGATGAGATAAAAGACACAAAGGTCAGTCATCAAGACCTAGTTGATTTTGTAGAAAGAACCGAGAAGAAGCCTCTTGAAGATTCTCTGAGAGACATCATGCACAATAATTTTCATTTGGTGTCTATGTTCCCTACCTCTACACATAATACAAAATTTTTCCTTCAAGTTGCATCCCATTACATCAGGGAAAGCAGAAGTGTGATTGATTCTTCTGGGCACGATATTTTGAGACTTGACCCTAAATTCTTTGATATTGTTTTCAAAGTTCCACAAATGGAGAAATACATTGACATCTCAATACAAAAAGCACAAGAGGTCTATGACACAAATCCCGACAAGGATAAAAACCTGATAAATATTCAATGGTTGAAAAAAACCTAGGAAAACTATTTCCAGGTGGTGAAGTGACTTCAAGGAAGATGTCAGAGATATGATCACACTTTTGAGAAAAGTAAAGGGGTTTCCTGAATCATCTTATTTTCATGACTAGATGTATGAATGCATCAAAATCATAAGAAGACAAAAATTTCACATTGATTGGGTCAAACAGATCAACGATGAAATACATGAATAGCTGATCAACATGTCATCTACATTGAAATTCTATATGAATTCTTACCTGGTGTATGCTACAGTCGTGATGAGGCAATTTCTAGGTCTATCTACAAGAGGGAATAGGCACACCATGCCTGTGTAAATTTTTTTCCATCAACTGGAGCTAAAAGAAAGCTTTCATCATTTTAGGAGGGTTACTGATGCTTTCTTCGCGCCTTTGCTTTTCAGCTTTGATTCGACTCTTAAAAGGAAGAGGGTATCTGATGAGGCCTACAAAGTGGTAAGTAAAGTTGGATGCATATATCTACAATTCCCAACTTTTACTTATTTAAGAGTAGGGTGCTACACTGGTTTCCTTTACATGTTTCCCAAATACCCCTTGGACAAGTGGATTCATTCTCATGGAGATGTGTAGACAACCGATTTTAGTGCACAAATAATAGAGAAAGATTCACAAGCCTGGATTCAAGTTCCCACTGACAATCGATAGGTATACTATCAAGACTGTACAAAAGGCCAAATTAGTCTATGTAGAAATGCAGGTCATGACAATCAGGACCTATAGATATAGGTTTGGTTTTGATTACTGAGATGTAAGGAAGAAGTTACAAAAGGGTCATCAGTAAAGGTACCATTTTGAGAAAATTTGGGCTGATTGCAGAGATGAGGAGGCCATTCATAAGAAGGATTATTGCAGGCTAACAGTATAGCAGATCAAAGATCTTGGTGTTGTTGACCTACTAGAGGATTTCACATATCTTGGTGGCATCATGAACGCTATCTAAGATGAACAAGAAATAGCCAGGAGGTCATTTCCTACAATTCAATGGTCCAGAAAAGAAAGTGTTAGCATGAGGGAAAGATTGGCACCAATTTTTTCTAACACTACAACGTGGTTACACAAGCACGACTTTGAGATGAAAAATTTTAGAACAGATTTTGAGGGAGAAGAATCTAAAGCAGAAGCCAATCGACAACAAGAACTCCACATGAAAGATAAATCTGCGGCTCTTCTGACTTCTTCGCGAAGAGGTCCAAGGATCAAGTTCAATTTCAGAAAGGACACACATGCCATCCCAGAAGGAGAAACTATGGAATTTGAACCATCTCGCTCCAAAGGAAAATGGGTTGTTTCCAAAGAGATAGATTTCGATGAAGAAGGAAATTCCAGTGATCAATCCGCTGAAAAAGAAGTTTCTGTAGAAGTAGACTCTGATGATGAAGAAGATTCTGAAGATGAACAAGAGTCTGAAGGTGATTCTGAAGGTGAAACAAAGTCAAAAGGACAAGAGGATGATCAACAAGAACCCAGGAATGATGAATAAAGAACTATGTCTCCATTTGAGAATGTGGTTGAAGAGCTTCCCACAACATCATCGCCTGTGATTTCAAATGTTCCTCATACACCTCCAAATACAAACAATCCTCCACCACCTATTCCTACCACTATCATACATGCAGTGGATGTTTTACCTACCCCTGCAACATCAACCATACTTGATACTCCTTTAGTGACAAGTATACACATGGTTGACATTTTATCTAACCCTCCATCATCTATTCCTAGCCTATCATCGCCATCATATCATATCACTTCAGAGACTGATTTTAATCAATTCATGAATGAATCCAGGCCTGATTAGCTCAATGTGCCAACTACAGAAGCAATTATGACAAACACTGCACCCATTTTCACAATACCAGTTGATACTTCAGAAGTGACAATGACAACAAAGTTGATAGTTAATCCAGAAGCTCGTACCTCCTTTCTTCCCCCTTGGTTGATATCTCAAAGTGAAAGAAACAAATAATTTCTCCAGAAGAGCTCGACCTTGTAGAGATAGTCCCTCCAAAAGCTAAAGGGAAGAAAATGGAAAAAGTGTATTCACGGTTGAATGTTGACAAAACTAGTCATAAATATGTGGAAATTGGCATACCACCTCATGAAGAAGGAGATGTCAACATAGTCCCTCCAAAAGCTAAAGGGAAGAAAATGGCAAAAGTGTATTCACGGCTGAATGTTGACAAAACTAGTCATAAATATGTGGAAATTGGCATACCACCTCATGAAGAAGGAGATGTCAACATGGAGGATTACATAGTGACAAGGGTCCAACTTGGAAAGGTTACAAATGAAAGTGAAAAAGCATATGCATAGGTGAGTTTGGATATACTAGCTAGGAGACTGGACAAAATGGAGCAAGCTCGAAACATGTACAAACAGAGGGCAGAGCATTAGGCCGTTGTTGTGAGGAGACTTGTAGGATATAAAAGTAATGCACAACTATTAGCAATGGTAAGTGTTGAGGACCTATCTGTCAAGAAAGTTGAGAAGTTCACCTACAAAGGTAGGGTATTGTTTGATTTCATCAAAAATATCATAGAACATTATTCTAAAATTATAATTGCTACGGATGAAAAAGATACTCTGATAGCCAAGCTCAACATAGAGCTTGATAAGGAGGAGAGTGTACTTTCCCAAGAGCACAAAGAAATAGAAAAATTCCTTTTGTGGTGGTCACAAATGAAACAGGAAAAGTTCAGTAAATTGGTGGAAGTCGGGGTGATTCTCGACAAAGGAAAATACATAGAGGTAAGAGAATCTTTGAAGCACCATATTCATGTGTTTGAGTCTCTTATAGAAGATCTCCACCAAGTACAGAAGATGTTGAAGGGCATCATGTGATTCTTGAAAGAGGAATCAAGGAGTTACCAGGGTAGCTTCTTGAAGAGAATTGTATCTTCATGTCAGCCACAGAACTATCCCAGATCTTCAAAGAAGCCATCATGAAGTTGGTTGACAATGCTGAATTTTCAAAATCCTCTCTGTATGTCATTTGTGATACAAGGCTTACACTAGATAACCTTAAAATGCATCTTGATAGGTGCAAAAATGTTCACTCATCTTCCATGAGATCAATCATGAGGATTCACACCATTGTGGATTACACCGTTGGTCCGGATGAGAAGTTCACATAGGAAACTAGGAAAAAGTATGAAGACTTCCACGCCCAAGCAAGGAACCATGAAGATTCTTGATTTCCAAGTGTTAAAATTTATGATGCTTTTCATTATGCATCTTGTAAATAGTTTTTGACATCTTAAATGTAATTTCTCGAAATGTAATTGCACCAAAAATATGAGATGTAATTTCTTGAAGACAAATTACACTTTGAGTTTGGTCAAAGTTAGGTGACATTTTCCATAATTAGCTCACCTAACTTTCCTAATTTTACTCCTTTGATTTACTAGATTTTCTCATCCCTCTCCTCTCTATATATGAGGGATTTCTATTGTATTGTTGATCTTTTATCTCTAGCAATGAAGTGCTGCTCATTTTGCAACAAATGTATGAAACTTTGTGAATCTAAATCTTATCAATAAAGAAAGAAATTGCATACCAAAATTTTCCTTGGATCAATCATCTTTTGAAGTTGATTAAGATTGGTGGTGATTATTGTGTGAGATCTAAGGGCTTCAAGTAAATCCATGTGAACTTTGTGTTACATTCTTTACTTTGAATTTAAGTTTATGTTTGAGTAACCTTTGGTGGATGAATTGCAAGACTTTGTGCTTACATTTATTTGCGTTGTTTGAGGAACTACTTTGGTGGATAAACTACAAGAATTTGTGCTTGCATTTGTTCACGTTGTTCGTGAAACTATTGTGGTGATGTATCTAGAAGAATTTGTGCTTCTAATAACACTTGTTGTGTATCTCAAGGATCTACTGTTGGAAAGTTATGGAATGAATTTGTGTCTTCGTAAGCTTTCCTTTCTCATTTTTATTTTTATTGTTATCATGCTAGTATCTCTATGCTTTGCTTTGTCAAGATAGAGATATTGGAAATTAATGCTTTTTCTTTAGTTTGAATTTGTATTGAATCAAAACTACCAACTGTGGAGCATTGTAAAACATCTTCTCTGAAAAAAGAGAGAAGCATGAATGCGACCCCCCCCCCCCCCATTTTGTAAGTATAATGTGTATCATGTAAATAATTGAATCCATTTTACTATAGTTTCTATTAGAAGTAAGAAGGGCACCTCCCCTTTCTGAGAGGAGAGATTACATCTCACATAGTTGTGGTTGAAGTCCTAGTTGTGTAATCTATCGAAAAGTTGATTACATAATTTTCACCCAACACTAAGGGAGTAAGGTTGGAATCTTTGAGAGCTTCTATGTTGAAGTCCACAGGTAATTTAGTACCACTTTGTGCTAACTTGAAGAAATAGGAGTTTGGATCCTTTCTCAACAGCTTGTCCATTATTTTAACAACCTTAGGGTTGTTGGAATGTTTGAATAGTTCATCCTCATTTATTTCTTCCTCTATTTCTACCTCCTCTATGACCAATATTCTTGGGTCTTGGTTGTTTTGTTCAATTAACTCCTTTTGTTTGTGATTTAGTTCCTCTTCACTGAAGGTATTTCTATACATAGGCCTCTTTTGTGGTGTTTCAAGATTAGTTGGCTTATAGCCCCAAGGGATACTTTCATCATTTATGGCATTGGTTGGTGGGATGCTAGTGTTGGTTTTGTTTGCTTCCATTTTCTTTCTATGTTGTGACCTTGTGGTTGTCATAAACAATTTGAATCTCAAGGTAGGAAAAATGGTGCTAGGCCTTTAAAGTTTTTAAATCCAACGTTGACCGAAATAAAAGGGTAGATTTAGGCATGTGAATCTGGTTTTCCTCTCTAGAGAAGTTCAGTATCATGGAAAAGATTTGGGTTTTGACCAAAAAAGAATATGTACAAATCTAGATCGTTCCTGGAAGCACGTCTATAAATTTTTTCCACCAGTTTGTTTCTATTTTTTTGTAATGTTGCAAGGTGTTTCCTGAGAGCTTTTGGTTTAAGATGCCTAAGTCGAGAATATCAACTTGTAGTCTTTACTTTGGGGATCCTAACTCTGCGTGAAATCATGGATGAATAAGGATGTTTATTTCCAAGTGGGGGGTGGTAATACAGGTCTCTCAATTGCTATTTCTGCTTTCTCTTCTTCTTCGTCTAAGATGTTGGATGTAGTGAGAAATTGGCAGGGTGTTTTGTTTTTCCAAAAAATAAATGTTCTTAAAATGTTGATGATGTCGGTTTGGGTACCTTCAATATGTGCGTTACTTGGATGAAAGATTGGTGTGGCTAGCCTTAATTGTCGAACGAGAGCTATGGGTCTCCCAAATGGTCATAAGGTATGTTGGTGTTTTTTAGGTGGTTTATGGTGTTCAATACCCTATCATAAGGTCACTTAATACCTATTTCCAAGTGGGAGGTAGTAATATGGGTCTTCCAACAACTATGTTTTCCTTTTCTTCCTCTTCGTTTAAGATGATGGATGCAGTGAGAAATTGATGGGGGTTTCATTTTTCTCAAAAATGAACATTATCAAACTGTTGATGATGTTGGTTTGGGAACTTTCAATGTGCATAAGGCTAGGTTGAATAATACGTTCTACAAGGCCTGGTTGTTGAATGGGAGTTGTAGGTCACCAAATGGTCATAAGGTGTGGTGTTATGGGGTGGTATTTTATGAAACTCAAAAACCCTAAATTTTGAGTGTTGTTTTGGAATGTAGATACTTTTCAAAAATTAAAATGTTGAAGATCTAGGGTTGATATTCCACTTCCTGATCTAGAGGATATGTTGTGGGAAAGATACTTGAACTATCTGTGAGTTCTAAGTAACTGTTGATATCATAGATTTTTTGAGTGGAGGAATGGTCCTAATGTTTTTGTTGGATTTTGATTTCAAATAAGTAGTATGAAAGTAATGAGTGATAGACTTTGTGACCAATTTGGTTTTTCAAGTATCTTGTTCAAGTAATGACCTAAGTAAAAAATATTGGCATGGCAATTTGTGACCTCTTTGTGTTTGTTTCCTTTGTGTTCTTGAGTGACGAGCCCAAAATGTGCTCATAGTTTGGATATTATGATGAACTTTTAATGCCTTTACTTTTGTTATTTGTGGTTGTTTAAAACTCTTTTGAAACCTTTTATGGGGATATCCTGTAGCAAAACATTTTCATATTCCTGCAGCTTATTGTGTTGACTTGACTACATTTATTACCCCATTGACTCCCTAAATGACTGGTATATCGCATACAGTTTTTGAATGATGAAATAAATTTAAATATGTGATTAATGAACAAATATTGTGTATGTGCCATACGCCTTTTGTTTCGCAGGTTGTTGAAGAAGTATGATCGAGTCAAGCACATCCGATCTCGGCCTTGCAGTAAAGTCTATTTCCTACACGACTTCGAGGAAGCTCTGGCGAAGACTCTTTGACCGAAACCATTGGGAAAGATTTTTAATGATAGTCAATTTGGAAAGAGTGGAGCGCTAGATTCTCTCTGGATCAGGTTGAACGCATAAATTCATTTATGAAGTTTGTTCCTTGATTCTGGGATACACTTTACTTCCACGTCTTTCTTTGATAGGGTTAGTTAGTTAGTTGCTCTCCTGATTTTAAATAAAGTACTCCTCCTGTGTGAGTGAAGGAAGGAGATGATAGTTAGAGTAAGATAGAAGCATAGTGATAGAGATATAGCAGATACCATGTAAGAGTCAATATGATAATGAAAAGTAGAATCTGTTTGACAAGAGATAGAGTTTGTTGTTAATTTCTATATCAACAAAGCAATGTATACCATTTTGTTTTTCATGAATAAAGTTTGATGAAGTTCTGAGTTCAGCACCTGCGTAATCAGTAGATGCTTGCTAAGGGGGCCCACTTAGTAAGTATCTGTAGCTAGTTAGTTAGCTGTTATTTTCTGTTGATCATCATTTAGCTTTCATCTTTGAAGTTTTCATACAAACTCAGTCTTGTATTGCTCCTGCAGCATAGGGAGTCCATCCCTGTGCGTGTTCCTGCAGCATAAGGCCAATTCATAGTTTGTATTTCAGTCGTAGCTATTATGGTTTCTGTTTTAATCAAATCATAGTTGAGTTAAAAGAACTTTGCATTACCTTCCTGTAGCGTAGATAGAATCCCTTTCAAGTATTTATTTCTGTTAAGTTTTGACTGAAACTAGTTCTTAGTGCATATATTGTGCTACGCCATTTAAAGTATACGTCCCCTGGTTTGACAAGTAAATGAACGTCCATAGAAAGATATTAGTCACCTGTTGGAATGTCTAATTCTTAGGAAAGATTTTACTGTGATTTTCATATCCTTTTGTAGGTGCGACAATTTTTGGTGCCGTTGTCGGGGATGGCGTCAAGCTAAGGATTTGTCAGAAGTCATTTTTAGTATTAGTTTAGTTTGTTAGTCAAAATTTTCAAAATCTTTTAAGCCACCATTCATCGTATTGCATGCATAGAAGAAGAAGAGACGCACTGAGAAGGTTCCTCCCTGAAAACCTGTTTGTTGAACTACCATTTAACCCAGCTGATGAAGAACCTGAGGAAAATCCATTCGCTCTATTATTCCAGCAACCAAACATGGAAAATAATCCACCTAATAATCCACCTCCTACTTTTGAGTTTCCCATTGTCCCCCAGCGAGATACTGACAATCTTAAGAATATACCTTCTTCACTACTTCCAAAATTCTATGGCCTAGTTACGGAGGACCCATAAACTTTTCTGTTTGAGTTTGATGTCCTCTGTCGCAGTTATGACTACAATACAAATGCTCACAAAATGAAATTGTTTCCTTCCACTTTGAAGGAAGGAGCTCTCAGATGGTTCATGAGTCTGGGAAGAGGTGTTGTAGATAGTTGGGCAGCCATGCAAACGAAATTCCTTGAGAAGTATAAGGAATATTGTAAGAGTGCCAATAAAAGTGATGACATATTCTGAATTCAGCAGAAGGAGGGTGAAAGTCTAGAAGATTATATTTCAAGGTTCTTGTTTTCACTAAAAAAGAACTCAAACCATACTCTCAATGAAGACTCTCAGAAATTACTCTTTCTAAGGGGAATCAGTGATGCCTGTATAGACGCCCTGGACCTGATGGGAGGAGGTGATATAACCCAACTTCCTTGGGATGATATAAAGAAAATATGTCTTAACTACTCTCGAGCAATAGTTAAGAAAGGTCAAGGTCATTATGCTACAGTGGGGAAGTCTTCTTCTGGTGGAGTTTCTCAGATGGAGATAACAAATTTGCTGTCTGACTTCAAGCAGGACATCATTAATAATATGGCTACACAACTGGACACTATGCAAGCTCAGAAGAAACATGAGGAAGCTGAGGCAGTTTTGGCCGAGTTCTATCCATACTGCAGACAAAAGAAGCACGATTGCAGATGCAAGATGGTGGCTAATTTGGAAGCTAAGCAACTACCTACTGAATTCAAGCCAGTAGAAGGTGATGATGATCAAGTGTTCTTTGTTGCACAAAGGAGACCATGGGCCCAAAGACAAGGTATGCCTCAAGATCCTTTAACTTTTGGTAATCCTTATTCTGGCTATAATAACCAATGGCAACCTGCATATGGACCACCACCACCCTGGAATCCACCTCAACCAAGTTGGCTTAATTATCAGAACCTGCAATGGCAATCTCCTCAAGGAGGTTGGCAGTAGCCATAAGGACAATGGACCCCACCTCCAGGTAATTGGCAGCAGAATCCTCAATGGAGAGGTCCTCAGCAATGGAAAAACCAGTCCCTTGGATTCCTGTAGCTTCCATAGCCACAACCACAGGCCCTCATGCCACCTCCTGTAGCAACTGCTACAAATCCTGGCCCTCCAAAGCAAACGTCTATGCCTGCCCAACCATTGCCAAATCTCAATAATAAGCAATAGCAGCAGACATAGCAGGCTACGTATCTTGCTGAAGCTAACCAATATCAAGCTTATGCCTTAAACGTTAATGACATCCATTTGAGGTTTGGAACCACTTTACCTGCTCCAAAACTGCCTCTAATTACTGAAATACCAAATTCTCTGCTTGAAGAATCTACTGCACTTGTTGATCCTACTGAGCACATGCCTATACCTGATACGGTTTCTAAGGAGCTTGTTTTGCAAAGCCAAGACAAACCACCTTTTCCTCAGAGGTTGAAAAGTACTGCATTTAAATCCATGGAAGAACCCACTTTTGACATTCTGGATCAGCTCAAAAATGTACAAATTCAAATCCCCTTATTTCAGGCTATTAAAGATGTTCCCATTTTTGGAAAAGCTATTAAAGAGGCTTGTTTGAAAAGCCTGGACGGAAGAAAAAGGATCCCCAAACAATTCATGTCTTAGGGAAATTGGCTGATATAATGTTAGGAAATGTAGTCATCCCAAAGTATATTGACCCTGGAAGTCCTGTAGTGCAGATACATATAAATGGCCAAATTGTGAAAAATGTTTTGATTGACTTAGGTGCTGCCATTAATGTCATGAAAAAGCATACTATGGACTCCTTGAACATTTCAAACATTAGGTCTACACCTACAGTTCTGCAGCTTGCAGATAGCTCCATAGTTAAACTTGATGGAATGGTGGAAGATGTAATTGTCACTCTTGAATCTTGGGAATATCCAGCTGATTTCACAATATTATCAGTTAAGGAAACTTTAGGAGGGTATCCAGTTATCCTTGGTAGACCATGGTTAGCAACTGCTGATGCTTTTATAGGATGTCGTTCTGGAGATATGACCATTTCTGATGGACAGTCCACAAAAAAATTGGCTTTGTTTCCGCCTGCTAGACCTCAACCAAATTTGTCCTAACCTATTTGGCCAGATATGGGGGAAGAAACTGAAGAAGCCAATTCGTTGGCTCAATTAATGATCCTTCAAAATGATCCATTCTCACAACTTCAGAATGAGGATGCTTTGCTTTTTCAAATTCTACAGTTTAACTCTGGTACGGATAGTTCATCTGACCCAAATGGCAGCCATCTACAATGTTTCCTGCAGCAACCAAATTCTGAGAGTTCACTGCTTAAACTTCTAGCAATTTTTCATAATTTTCTTCCACAAGAGGTACAAACATCCCCTATAGATTCTATGAGTAATCTCACTAAGCAGATAGAATTGTCTCCAGGTCACTGTTTGAATATCAATAGCAAGCTGTCACAGTCTCAACAGGTTGACTTATTAAAAATGCTACAAGATCAACATAAGGCTTTTGCATGGGAATATGGGGACATGCAAGAAATAGATCCTCGAGTTTATACTCACAGGATCTATATCAAAGAAGATTGTTTACCAGTTAGACAGCCTCAAAGAAGAGTAAATCCAACACTTAGAGAAATAGTTAAAAATGAACTTCAAAAGTTGCTTGATGCTGGTTTTATTTATCCAATCTCTGACAGTCAATAGGTTTCTCCATTAGTTATTGTCCCTAAGAAAGGTGGAAAATGGAGAGTGTGTGTAGATTATAGAGAGTTGAACACTGCCACTAAAAAAGATCACTTTCCACTACCTTTTGTAGACCAAGTACTAGACTCACTGTCTGACAAAAGATATTTTTCCTTTTTGGATGGTTACAGTGGGTACAATCAGATAAAAATTACCCCTGAAGATCAAGATAAAACCACTTTTACCTGTCCATGGGGAACATTTTCTTACTCAGTCTTGCCTTTTGGTCTATGCAATGTGCCAACAACATTTCAGAGAGCAGTAATTAGTATTTTTGTTGATATATCTCATGACTGTATGGAGATTTATATGGATGATTTCACTACCTATAGAGTCACATTTGAAGAAGCACTGGTGAATTTAGAAAAAGTATTAAAAAGGTGCAGAGAGCAAAATTTGTCTCTAAACAGTGAAAAATATTTTCTAATGATGGAAGAAGGTATTATTCTAGGCCATCATATTTCTAAGAATGGAATTCAGGTTGACCCTGCTAAAATTGAAGTTATTCAGAATTTACAAACTCCTGCAAAACAAAAGGATGTCAAAAGCTTCCTTGGCCATGCAGGGTATTATAGAAGGTTTATAAAGATTTCAGTAAAATTTTCAGCACACTTTATGCATTGTTAACTAAGGATTCTCAATTCGAGTGGACAGAGGCCTGTGAAAAATCCTTCCTGCAACTAAAGGACTTACTTACTAAAGCCCCTGTTCTTCAAAATCCAAAATAGAATTTTCCTTTTCATATACATGCTGATGCCTCTGATTTTGGTATAGGAGCAGTCTTAAGTCAAAAAGAAAATTCAATTGAGCATGCTATCTACTTTATCAGCAAGAACCTTCAAGGTCCTGAGCTCAACTATACTATTACAGAAAATGTATTACTCGCAGTAGTGTATGCTTTGAATAAATTTAGGCATTATGTCACAGGTTATCAGATATTCATCCATACTGACCATGCAGCAATCAAGTATCTGATGAACAAACTTGCCATTTCTGGTAGATTAGCAAGATGGCTCCTGTTGTTACAAGAATTTGACATTACAATCATTGATAAACCAGGAAGAGCTAATGTTGTAGCTGACTTTTTATCAAGACTTCAATTAGCTACACCTGTTGAATATGAGGTTATTGATGATAGGTTCCCAGATGAACACTTATTTTCTATTGCTACACATACACCATGGTATGCAGACATTGCCAATTATCTAGCAGCAAGCAGAATACCAGCCCACTTTTCTCCAAAAGAAAAGAAATTGTTAATAGAAAAAAGTTTTAACTTTTTATGGATTGAAAATTGTCTATTTTATACTGGACCTGATCAAGTGATGTGAAGATGTGTAAGAGAAGATGAGACTTATGATACATTGCATGCTTGCCATGATGAACCATGTGGGGGAGTTTTTGCAGCAAAGAGAACATCAATGAAGATTCTTACAACAGGGTACTACTGGCCAACATTAGACAAGGATGTTGTGGCCTATACAAGGAAATGTGACCAATGTCAGCGTATGGGAAGACCAACCAAGTCAGATGAAATGCCACTATACCCACAGGTAATAGTCACCCCTTTTGATAAATGGGGAATGGATTTTGTGGGACCAATTGATCCACCATCAAATGGCAAGTTATACATTCTAGTTTGCACGGACTATGTAACAAAGTGGGTTGAGGTAAAAGCTATGACTCATGCTCGAGATAGCAAGGTTGCTCAATTTCTATATGAACAAATTTTCACTAGATTTGGAGTTCCCAGAGAGCTTGTAACTGATCAGGGAGCTCAGTTCACATCGAATCTGATCACTACACTAATGAATGACTATAAAATCAAACATAAGAAGTCCAGCCCCTATCACCCTCAAGCCAATGGTCAGGCGGAGGTTACAAACAGGGAAATTGAGGTGATCCTTACAAAGACAGTGCAGCTCCATAGAAAAGATTGGAGCAATAGACTTCCTGAAGCAGTTTGGGCCTACAGAACTAAATGGAAGACAACAACTGGGTTTACACCTTTTGAGCTGCTTTATGGGAAAACAACCATGTTGCCCATAGAATTTGAGCACAAAATCTTGAGGATAGCTCTTGAACTCAATATGGAAATATCTGAAGCATAGGACCGTCTCCTACAGCTAAATGCTTTGGACGAAATGAGAAAAGCCGCCCTGTAGCATACAGAAGCAGTCCAACAGAAACGGAAGAAATGACATGATCAACACATAAAAACCAAGAAATTTTTTGCTGGTGATTAGGCTCTGTTATATGATTCCAGATATCAAGAAAACCAAGGTAAGCTTACAACACGCTGGCTTGGTCCCTATGAAGTTGAGAATGTGTTCGACAACGGAGCTGTACAGTTGGTGACAATTGATCCAGTCCGTTTCAAATTGCTAGTTAATGGCCACCGACTCGGTTGTACCATAAACCAGTTTCAAAAGAAGAATTCATACAACAGTTCATTCAGGTTCCTCCCACTACTCTTCCTGTAGTCGAAGGCTTTAGCCTTTCTCCTGCAGTTTCACCGTAATTTTGAAAAAGCATGCTCATAATAAAGGTTTTCTTTTTAAGGAAACCCTTTTTCTCCATTCTCACTTGTCGCCACATCCCACTTCTTTATCTTCCATCCATCCATCCCATCCATCCATTTCATCCATTCATCTCGTCCACCCACGTCACCCATCCACCTCATCCATCTGCATCACCCTTCATTATAATATCTTTCCCAACTATCACCTCATGAAGACGCTGTCATCTTTCTTCACACATACACACAATTATCAAAGGTACGCCATATCTTTTGTTATCGCATATTTGATTTATTTTATTCTATTTATTTACTGCTATGACTGTACCAATCATTATTACCTGATCTCTGCCTATTCTTTAGTACATGTGAGGACACATGTCATACTCTAAGTAGGGGGCAGGGTAATCCACCTTTTAAAACCTGTCTTTTCACCGCTGCCACAACTATGCAAATAACCTTTCTTTATTATTTTTCTGGTACTTTCCAAATATGATTGCATGTCCTTTTTATTGCATGTTTTTCTTGTAAACTACGATTAAAACTGCTTGTTCAAAAAGTTTATTTTTGGAAAAAAAAGAAATGTGACGGCACGACAGAAGAAAAACCAGAAAAGAAAGGGAAACAAAGAATTTGAATTTTCAGCAAGGAATTGAGTTCAGCTAGGGAAAAACTGTGAACATGGGTGGTCAGCTGGTGCGACATGAGTCTGTAGCTCATGAATTATTATTGCAAAATCCTCAAATAGTCCAGGCATTCAGCCTCTGTGGATGGTTAAACTACTTCTTGAGTTTAAATACTTTTGATGAGGAGGCTGCTGGAGAATTTTTTAGAACCCTTTCTGAAGGGGAAGCTACTGTATGGGGTCTAATAGTTGTTGCAACTGAAGACAGAATTGTTGAAGTAACCGGGCTTCCAGCTGTTGGAGAAATTTTTTCTTCAGATGTTACCGCTACAAGGGCTGAGTTTACGCTCTCAAAGTTCAAACCCCAATGCAATGTTGAAAACCTAGTTTACTCTGACATATGGCATTAATAATACTACAGCCAGAGAGAAAATATTTGATCTCAGGAAACAGGTATATGATGAATTTCAGGCACAGTCATATTCATTTTGGAGACTGTCATACACCAGAAGTGAGAAAAGGTGGGAAAGATTAACTGTTGGGCTAAGAAGGTCTGAACCTCACAGTCCCCTAAATTTCACAGCAGCTCTTAAACGATCAAGCAGATATATACAGTTGGGACTTCAAAAGAGATTTGAACTGTGGTTGCCATTGACATTCAGACCTCATGTGCTAATGTGGCCCCTTTATCCTCACTAGGCTACAAATCTTAATGATGATTTAGAAGACTGTAGGTATGAAAGGTGCCAGGCTTTTAGAGGATTTTATTACAGGTTTGGAACTCCATTTCAGAGTCATGCAGCAACCACTGATTTTAGAGAAACCACCAGGAAAGTTAATGCTGGAGGACCAGCATTAGGCTAAGTAGGGGGCAGTGATGAGCCCAAAATGTGCTCATAGTTTGGAATTTATGATGAAATTTTAATGACTTTACTTTTGTTATTCATGGTTGTTTAAAACTCTTTTGAAACCTTTTATGGGGATATCCTGTAGCAAAACATTTTCATATTCCTGCAGCTTATTGTGTTGACTTGACTACATTTATTACCCCGTTGACTCCCTAAATGACTGGTATATCGCATACAATTTTTGAATGATGAAATAAATTTAAATATGTGATTAATGAACGGATATTGTGTATGTGCCATACGCCTTTTCTTTCACATCTGTTACCTTTTGTTTCGCAGGTTGTTGAAGAAGTATGATCGAGTCAAGCGTAGCCGATCTCGGCCTTGCAGTAAAGTCTATTTCTTGCACGACTTCGAGGAAGCTCTGGCGAAGACTCTTTGACCGAAACCGTTGGGAAATATTTTTAATGACAGTCAATCTGGAAAGAGTGGAGCGCTAGATTCTCTCCGGATCGGGTTGAACGCATAAATTCATTTATGAAGTTTGTTCCTTGATTCTGGGATACACTTTACTTCCACGTCTTTCTTTGATAGGGTTAGTTAGTTATTTGCTCTCCTGATTTTAAATAAAGTACTCCTGCGTGAGTGAAGGAAGGAGATGATAGTTAGAGTAAGATAGAAGCATAGTGATAGAGATATAGCATATACCATGTAAGAGTCAGTATGATAATGAAAAGCATAATCTATTTGACAAGAGACAGAGTTTGTTGTTAATTTCTATATCAACAAAGCAATGTATACCATTTTGTTTTTCATAAATAAAGTTTGATGAAGTTCTGAGTTCAACACCTGCGTAATCAGTAGATGCTTGCTAAGGGGGCCCACTTAGTAAGTATATGTAGCTAGTTAGTTAGCTGTTATTTTCTGTTGATCATCATTTAGCTTTCATCTTTGAAGTTTTCATACAAACTCAGTCTTGTATTGCTCCTGCAGCATAGGGAGTCCATCCCTGTGCCTGTTCCTATAGCATAAGGCCAATTCACAGTTTGTGTTTTAGTCGTAGCTATTATGGTTTCTATTTTAATCAAATCATAGTTGAGTTAAAAGAACTTTTCATTACCTTCATGTAGCGTAGATAGAATCCCTTTCAAGTATTTATTTCTGTTAAGTTTTGACTGAAACTAGTTCTTAGTGCATATATTGTGCTGCGCCATTTAAAGTATACGTCCCCTGGTTTGACAAGTAAATGAACGTCCATAGAAAGATATTAGTCACCTGTTGGAATGTCCAATTCCCAGGAGAGATTTTACTGTGATTTTCATATCCTTTTGTGGGCGCGACCATTGAGTATGGAAAATGATATAATAGCACTGGAATGACTCACAAGCATGTACTTTATGTGACCTGAATGTCTATAACTCGAGTTGTGAAATCACAACACCTAAGCCATAGTTACCAAAGTGTTTAATTTGATCAATGCAACCTAAAAATAAAACCGAAATGTTCAGAAACCTTTAAGGATAAATCCTTTCAAGGTGTGCAAACATAAGGCTTTTTTCACAAGTATACACTAACTCAAAGGGTTTGTGATTTGACCATCTTGTTCAATGTTTGTTTTGATGTGTTCTTTTTCCTTAATTCAAATACAAAATTTGATGTCACAATTGTTTTTGAATGTAATTGGATAAGTTTAACATTAAAAAACAATTACAACCCTCGTGGAGAGAAACCATCCTCTTAGGTGGGCCTGCCCCATCCTTTGAAGAGATGATTTTACATGCGACTTATGGCACGGGCCTGTAGTTGGACTTGGAAAGTAACTTCTCAGAAGTAAATTCCAATGCACCACTTTTAGAGAATGTTTTGGATAAATAGGGTGGCTTCTAAAACAATTGGGTCTTAGTCATGTTCTAGGGATATTATTTTCAGGAACCTACACATGCAACATTTTGTTTAATTAAGAACCTTCCAGTCCTTTCAGGTTTTTATGCATCACAAGGATACTGAGGAATAATACGTCAGTATAGGACATCCACACCCAATGAATGATGAAATTTCCTCACAGTCACAAAAGATTTATATAGCGGTCCAGAACGAAAGTACTGGTTGGGTTGCTTATGATTTCTCCAGCATGGGATGTGTCTCAATAGGTAGGCCCTCTAAGGAGGTAAAACTTTAAAATAAATGAGAAGCTCAAAAATATTCTTCGCTCACCCAAGATCGCCAAAATGGTGTGAGGGGAGAAGAAAAATCACTTCAGCTTGCCAATCAATGCATGCACATAAGACAATTCATTGCAAATTGATTCATTTTAAACACCTCGAGCGGTGTTATCCCCAAGAATATGTGAGTAAAAATGAATTGTTCATTTTATTTTTGCACCAATTGAAATGTTCAGGACATCAAGCAATTAAGATAGCAATGGAGTGAGAATAAAAAAAGAATTTTGTTCATCTTAAGCCCCAAGGTTGAAGTGTTTCTAAGAAAATCAGGCCTAGTCATTAATGGTCAACAAATATAAATCGTTCATGCGTCAACAAAGTGAAAAAATGTTTTTGTGCTCTTTTTATGCACCAAATTTAAAGGTTCCTAATTATGAAAACATAAAATGTGTTCATTTTTAGAGCCAAAAATCGAAGTGTTTTATGTTCTTTTTATGAGCACCAAAAGAGAATTCCTACTTTAGAAAGCTTCAAATGGTTTATTTTATCAACACCAAATCAAGTGTGAGAGTTGTTGTTGTTCATTTTAGAGCACCAAAAGGAAGTTCCTACTTTAAAAAGCTTCAAATTTGTTCATTTTAGATAGCACCAAAATCAAAATGTGAGAGTTGTTGTTTGTTAACTTTAATGCACCAAAAGGAAATTCCTAACTTAGAAAGCTTAAGAATGATTCATTTTAGCAACACCAAATCAAATGTGAGAGTTGTTGTTAATTTTAATGCACCAAAAGAAAGTTCCTAAGTTAATAAAAAAATGCTTGTGGATCTAAAAACAACTTGGATTGATCATCTTCCCTGCATAAAATAAGTTAATGTGTTTCAAATCCTACATAAAACCCATTAGTTCTTGCAAAAAAAGCAAACATTAGCAAGGAGGTTCATTACAATAGTACAAGATCCATGCACTTGTCTTCCAGAGAAAATGCTCAAAAAAAAATTTCAAAAGCTCAGAAAAACAAAATTGCAAAAGCTCATAATTTTTGGAAAAAACTCAAATTTTCCATACAGGTGCAAACTCAGAAAAAAGAAAAAGCATGCTTTTTTGAGCAAAAGCACTAGTTTTAGAGAAAAGGTTCCATTCCCATGGAAAAGGCACTAATCTTTGTGGCAAAAGCTCATAATTTTTTCCAATCAAAAGCGAGCTTTTTCTTGGCAGTCCGTGAAATGTCTCTGAAAGCTCCCAACCCTGTAACTTGCAACTTAGCTCATAAAGATGTTAGTGAGGAAGACCTAGGTCCCACCGGGAATGCCAGAATGTGTGAGGGGGAAGGAATCCATCAGGAAATATGATACAAAATCAAGATCAAATCCAAGATTGAAATAAAAGATTAATCTAATTCAAAAACACTTAATCTATCCTATTCCATCACTCATGAAATGTGCAAATCTAATCTATTTAAATGAAAGTAAGATTATCATATATTAAAACCAATTCAAATAACACAAGAAAAGATTACCATCCCATGTTGGATTGTCAGTATCACTGCAAAGCCTCCATTGTTGTAGGTAAAAGCTTGATGATCGATGCTTGTTTTTGAAGAAATGATGAAGCTCTATCAATGGTGATCTTGACAACACTTCGTTGCATAAAGTAAGTTGAAATTCTCATCCTCATTTGTGAAGAGAAAGGCTTGTTATATAAAAAAACAATTTTAAATCGACGATCAAGATCGTGTTGGAGAATATCTAGATCAACGGTCAAAATGAGTTGAGAGGATTTAGACATGAGGAGATTGTGCTAAGTTGATTGCACAATTAGGGTGATTCAAGAATAGATTGGCTAGTTAGGATTTTGATTGCTTAGTTAGCAATTGATTGATCAGTTAGGGTTGAGTTAGTAATTAGATGGTTGAGTTAGCAAAATTAGATTGCTTTGTTAGCAAAATAGATTGCTTTGCTTGCAAAATATATTGCTTAGTTAGCAATCCATGATTTCCTTAGTCAAAAAGTGGGCGAGGGATATTAATTAATTAATTAATTCCAATTTTATTTTGATTTTGATTTTTTCTAATTTAAATAGTTTGAATAGTTTGATTTATTCAAATTTTGGAGGGAAGTGTGATAATTAAATTATTATGATTTAATAATTCAATTAATTTTGAGGAATAAGGTGAATTAGTCACGCAATCAAATAATTAGCATTGTTTAACTAATCAAGATGAACTAAGATAAGATTAGGAATTTATTAAATAAATGTAATTTATTTAATTGGTCGAAATGATGAAACATGAATTAATCAAATAACATTGTATTATTTGATTAATAGAGGAAATGGGGTTTTGAATCTCGTTCAATGTCATTTGATGTGTTACGAGATGTCATGGGATGATTTCAAGATGATTCAAGATGTTTTAGAGATGTTCTGAGTTAATTCAAAGACATTCCAAGTCATTTTGGGTCTTTTTGGGGTCGTTTCGGGGTCGTTCTGAAATGTTCTGAGTTGATTCATAGTTGTTTTGAGTCATTTTGGGGTCGTTCCAAGACATTTTGAGTTGATTCAAAGTTGTTCCAAGTCATTTTGAGGTAATTTTGAGATGTTCTGAGTTGATTCAAAGTTGTTATGAGTCGTTTTGGGGTCATTCTGAGATGTTTCGAGTTGATTCAAAGTTGTTCTGAGTCGTTTCAGGGTCGTTCTGAGTTGATTCAGAGTTGTTTTGAGTCATTTCAGGGTCGTTCTGAGATGTTTCGAGTTGATTCAGAGTTGTTCCAAGTCGTTTTGGGACATTCTGAATTTGTCATAAGTGTTAAGTCAATTTTACATGTCTACAATAACCATAAGCTAAGGTGGGAAAATCAAGGGAATAATTCAATTAATTTCTAAGTCACTTTTTAGATGTTTATATTTAATTAATAGTTTAATTATTAAAGTGACTTTTATTAAATGCATTGATATAATATTAAACAAAGTCACTTCAGAAAAATAAAATATAATTAAAAATTCAAAAGGTGATGAAGAAATAAAAGAGGGTGAAAAGGAAATTATCATCATCTTTTTTGGAAATCATTTGTTGGGAGAATTCAAAGAGCTTGGTTTACCTAGGTTTAGGAAACCTGAGGAAAAAACCCTCGAGTTTGGTGGATTGGATGAAAAAATAATACCATTGTGGATCCATCTCAAAATTCACATAGAACTTCATCAACTAGTTTCAAAGCTTTTATTGAAATTTGTAAAGTCTTTTGAAAAAGACAAATTTCAAAAAATTTAGATTATAGATTTGCACATTTGGAGTGAATAGAATATTATTTATGTATATATTTCCATCCTCCCTTATATTCAAATTGAAGGAATTAATTAATATAATGGTGCACCTGAAAGGCCATACTCTTAATAATCGTAGAACATATGAATGAAAAGTTTAATTCATACCATACAATTTCAAGGGCGATTGGAATGATTCGACATAATTTTTTGAAGATTTATGCCTTCATATTAGCCTTATAATCAACAATCTCCTTAAAAATATGAGTTGATGTATTTGGGAGTGACGTGGAAGGATTAACGTGGTCACCAAACTTAAAGAAGTGTAGGAAAAAATGAGTGAGGAAGACCAAAAAAGAGGTGACTTGGGTGGGCGAGCACGAGGTGACATTGAGGAAGATAGGCACTTGAAAGAAGAACTTGCGGTGGAAAGAAGGGCAGATGAAGGAATACACAGGCCATGATGGGTGTTTGAAGGTGGTCGTTGGGTGGAAAAATTCCATCTTGATCACAGAAGCAATAAATATTGCAACAAGAGACACCATTTTTGGGGCTTGAATCGTGGACAAAGGGGGTGGGAAAGAAAAAATGTGCTCCCATGGATGTGTTCTCGAGGATGGAATTTTGGTTATTGAGTGATGGCGTCAGACTGATGGAAAGCAGGTTGTAATTCAAGCTTTAGTAACTAGGGTAATATGAATTGGAACAGATTGGAGGGGAATCGATGTGGGTGATTTTGGGAAAAATGGGGGCCAAGGGTGGATACCTTTGTCAATTGGCGGGAAAAGATGGTCGAGAGCAAGGATCACATGAGAAGGCCTTGGAAAGGAAAGGTGAAGGTGATCATGGATGAGGGCCCTTCACATCAATATGCAGACCTGATTGGTAAGTCACCTAACCCAAGCCTATTGAAGCATTTTGCTAATGTAGATAAGGAACATGTAAGAAATTCAGTTGATAGATTAAGGGAAAAGGGGATTTTTCTCAAATGGGGGGAATGGTGTGCTATAAGGGATATGGGCAAGTAGTGCTAAAAGAAATGGGGGATTCAGATTCATATTAGGGCACTAAAAAATAAATTCTTCCTGGTAGAATTCCCATATATGAAGGAGAAATGGAATGCCCAAATGGGTCAGTACAGTATGTGCACTAGGAATCCCAAAGTAGCCACATTCATTTTATAGCTAAGAAAGGCATAATGCTGAAAGTAAATTGCTTGGAAAGAAATAAAATAATTTTTGAACATCAACCAACAACTATACTAAGCTGAAGTGCATGGCAGAAATGAAAATATGGGAAAACAAACAGGAAACTACTCTATCTGCTTTGGCTATAGGAACAGTCACATAATGGAATTCTAGTGGTTGCAGGAATAGACAATGCCATATTTTAACTAATTGCTTAACATAAACTAACAACTAAACTAAAGGATGGAATGCTCACCAAGTGGGCCCCCTTGGATGAGTATCCCTTAAGACAAATGTAAACTCAAATGCACAAACTTATAACTTCATTTTATTCATTGGAAAACATGAGTGCAAACGAGAAACATACCTATATTACTGAAAAATTAATAATGTGAGTACATCATCAGATTAATCAACCTTCTGAGAAGGAGCATTTGAGTCTTATTTATAGGAAGAAAATTACTAACTAAATACCTAGCAAGGTAGACAACTCCAATAGATTAGGAGGACACCACTTTAGGGAAAGCAGGAAAAGTGGAGAGGAGGTTATGTATGCGTGGAATCTGGTCAAGCATGTTTTCCTTAACACAGATCTAGCACAACAATAACTCCTATATTCACTTAGCAAAAAAATAAGACCACTTACAAGGTGGTTAGAAATATTCGATTTAAATTAGGAATCTCTCTATTGCTGGGAGTCTTCCCTCCATTTGACATTTAAACGATCACCTTGTTGACTTTGATGGCGAGTGACCAGCTGGCAAAATCTTCCTCAATTTTGTAGGCTGCTAATTATATTTGCATAACAATATTAGTAAGCACAACAATTGCATATATGTAACTATCTTAAAGTAACATTCATTAATCCACATGTAAAATTAACATAGATAGTTCATATAGCATGTCAATGTCATTTAAAGGTTACAAGATTAAGTTTATGCCCAATGTCTACGATTTTGAGGAAATATCATAAAAAGGTCAATATCCAAGTATCAAAGTCTATGACAACTACAACAAATGGATAATAAACTCTATCAAAATTGAGTCATAAATTGGACTCATCAGGTACGACTGTAAGTTTTCTGACATTGGAAAAGATAGGTTTTTGAATTTGTTGATTATAAATTAGTGTTACGGCATACGAATGTGTGGTGGCAGATGTATCCAAATCTTTCTAGGTATCTCATGGATTTGATGGAGAGCTCTAGACAATACATCACCCAATGATACCATCATGATGATGTAGGGTAAGCCTCTTGAAATAGGCGAGGGAGGTAGTGGTGAAAACAAATTAGCTTTGGCTCTTAACATTTGTTCACCTGAGTGTAATGGACACACCAATATTTTTAAACACCACCAAGCAACAACATGCATTTCATGGAGAAATCTCAAAAAAATGATTGAAGGGAATCATCATCTTGACACAACCGTTGGTCCTCTAGGCAACCAAAAGAATCTTGGGGAAGGAATTTCTTCTAGTGTATCAATGATTTAGGGTAAATGTCAACATCACAATGATGTTCCTGGAAATGTTACTCTATATGGGAGTCTTCAAATCCAAAAGCAAGAAGTTATGCCAGATGGTTTTTCAACACTCGATGCTAGGTGAGATAGATGAAGCCCTAGAAAATGTGGATGACAACTTGCTAATACCAATACCACAAACCTATTAAATGTCACTAGGAATGTAACATCCCGCTATGCAACCTCGAAGGGTAAGAGGAAAAAAAAAAAGACTAGATAATTTTTTTTGATAACATAAAGAATAACTTACACATAAAGTAGTTTCCAATACAATATATCGACAACAAACATGGCCAAGCATGGCCATACACAACCCAAAGGAGAGGACTAACCCAACCTCTAGAGAAAATACAAACATGAGCAAATAAGATAGTTCCAGAACTTTTGCTCTGGAACCCCTTGCTTTGGAACTTCCTGCTCCAGAACCTCTGCTCTGGAACTTCTTGCTCTGGAATTTCTGCTCCAAAACTTCCTGCTTTGGAACCTGCTGCTCCAGAACTTGCTGCTTTGGAACCTTCAACTACGCAACTTTGTAGTAGTGACACATAACAACAAACAGAAGGCGGCGATGTGCCAAAAATTTTGCAAACCAATGCATGAAGGAAATATACAACGAAAGCTTGGATTTTTGCATGAAAACTTTTGAAGGAAAATCCATAATGATCATCAAAGTATAAGCGAGTCCGATACCAACACCGGAACTCGTAAGCCAAATAGTAAAACATCACATTTCTTCTCATTTAAATTATATGATTACATCTTTTCTCTCAAAAGAGTACAATATTCATAAAGGAATATACAAGAGTACAAAGGCGTAGCCATAAAGAAAATACATCAACATATAAGACAAGTATAAGGGAGAACAACTCCGACTGGTGCTCCAATAACCTATACACTAGTCCCCAATGGCGGTGGCAACTCCTCCTTACCATGTGGACTCAAAAGAGGCCACCCCACCGTGCTCAAAGGTAGTCACAAGGCCCATGAAAAAATCACAAGAAAAGGATAACATATGGCCAACACTCACATCAGACACAAAGAAAACATAGAATACAATGCATTAAATCCAATATCACATGAGATGCTCATACAATGACATGTTGGGTACTATTCACGACTACTAAGGCACGAGGTGCTAGAGTGAAGATTGGATAAAATGTCATCATGTGTGCTCAAAGGGTTGGCACCACACGAAAACAAGTACACCTCTCATACAGACGAGGGAAAAACTCAATCATTCCCAAATCAACACCCTGCAGATGGATAACTCAACGCCTTGCAGACGGATAGGCCATCTCGAGTGCATCCTTAGCCTTTACAAGCACTCAAGGCCATGCATGAGGACTCACTATCTTATAATGGTTTTAATCCATCTTGTTTAACCAAATGAGGGACCCAAAACAAATATGAAACAATGAAAAAGCCACAAAACCATCACAAAATCTTTTTAAAACAACCAAGCAAACATTGCTACTAATCATTCAAATAGCTGATTTCAATCATGAAAAAGAGGCATTAAAATTACATAAAAATTCAAAGTGTCTGGATTAAAATTCTAAGCTTGACCCAGTTCATATTTTGGCGTTTCAAGTTGGAATACAGCTTCAATTTTCAATTTTAAGACCCATAATAAGGTGTTGTACTAAAAAATGTCATTTAATGTATGGCTGGGCAAAAACATGGAAAATGAAAGTGCCCAAATTAGAAATCGGACAACGACCCAATTCATATTTTGGTGTTTCTACATGAAATCCAACTTAATTTTACACTTTTAACAGGTGGTAAATGAGCAACAATGAAAAACGTCATTTTAACATGTAGGCACGAATTTGGGCAAAAATGAAAGTGCCCAGAATTAAAATATGCCAAAGACCCAGTTGAGATCTTGGAATTTCTAAATTAAATCCACTCTTAAAATTCATTTTTAGCAATGGGATAATGAACAAAAAAGAAAAAACATGTTTTTTACAAATTGGGCAAAAAAAAATGAATATGAAAGAACCAACAAATTAGATTTTGTTTAACAGCCCATTTCATATTTGATGGAAATGAACAAAAATCTGCAATACCAAATACTACAGGGCAGCAAATTGAATTTAAACAACCATCATTCCAACCCCAAGCAAAACAAAATGAAACAGAGGAGTTCCTCCAATTTTCATTACATAAAAATAACCCAGATCAGAAAAATACTTCAATGCTTCCCAAAATTGAAATGAAAGAATACTTTGCAAAGAAGGCGCGACTAGGTTCCATACTAGGACAACAAGGAGGGTATGGCATGCTGAAACCAACGATCAAATGCCCACAAATTCTTCTCCACATTTCTTCCCAACTCTACTGCCCAATTCATGGGGGGTTTTTCCTGCTCCTTCCAAGGACAGAAAAATTTCTTCTTCTCCCAAAAAGAATCCCCCCCCCCAAATAAAACTTTCTTTCATTTTATATTTTCTTCTCTAACTCCCCCCCTCCACTCAATAAATGAAATAAAACATTTTATTAAACAAGTTATTAAAACTCCCCAAAGCAATTAATTAAAATTCCTAAATATCCAATAATCCCTCTTTCATATAAAAATAATAATAATAGTTTAAATCCAAACATTAAATACACACAAGCTTCCCACAAAGATTTAAATAAAATTATGAGGGCTCACAAAATGGATTAATAAAATCATTTAAAATTTTCAAATGAAATATATCATTGTCTCGAATGAACAATAAAAATCATTTAAAAACAACATATTTAAAATCTCATGAATAAAACCATTCAAATCTCAAATCAATAAAATACTATAAAATGCCATATATGAAATCACGAAAAGACGTCAAAGAAACCACATCAAGACATCGGCAACCAATTAAATATATATAATCCACATAAAAGATTAATGAAAACCAAGACAAAGTACCTCAATGAGACATATTGGAAAACCACATACGATTGAAAGGTGCACTAGAACATATGACTGAAAGGTGCTTTGGATGTTACTGTTAGGTAACCGGACGGTAAGACATCAACAAGGAAAACACTGCCCTAATAGGGTACAGTAGGCTAGGGTAGGGGACATTTGGCCTGTGACTACCTCCAATAACCACCATCAGGGAATAGGAGTACGTTTAGACCTGTGGATCCAAGCGGAGTCGATACTCGGTACCTGCATCACTCTAATTACACGTCAAAGTACATGTGCATATAACATATATCATATAGTCAAAACAACATCAATCATCAGGAAGAGAGTCATGATATCGTAAGCCTCTTGAATATGAGTGTTATGACATCATCCCTTTCCTGTCCATAATCATACAAAATCAATGATGATAGTATATAAACATTTAAGCATGTAATCCAGAATATTAACTAATCATGATAACCTTTCCATACTCATCAATGTATAATCTCATTATGATAACATTTAACATTTAAAATATCAAAAAAAATCAAAATACTACCTTACCCGCCTGAGATTAGAGAGGTGTTACAGGGAAACATGGAAGAAGCAAAATTTTTCCAATGGTGTGAACTCTAGAGCCGAACAAGCTAGAGAAGCGATGGAGAGAAATTGAACAAAGCATCTCTTTCTTGATGCGTGTGACTGGAATCACCAGGAACCTAACAAAGGGTTGAGTGCAAGAGCATGTGGTGACTGGGGGACTAGAGGGGAAGGTGTGTGCAGAGGATGATGAGGATTGGGAGCTAGGGCTTGGGGAAGAATGAATAGAGAGTGACTTTCGATACATGGAGGAAAAGGATAAACACCCTGCTCACCATGTGTGTGGTGCTGACTGCCTTGTGGTTGCAGATGTGCTCGAGTCTAGGAAGATGCGGGAGTTCAGTGTCGACGAAGACTAAAATTTAGGATAGTTTGTGAAAATTACTTTTTGTAATTAAAAATATGTTGTGGGTCAATATGTCTATCTTTGTACTCAGTCCATGGCCATTTTTATATGCAAGGGCCAATCTACAATGAAGTTTTTTGAAATTGCTACTGTGGGTGGGGGTAGGAAAGATAATGTGAAATAAATCTAGGGTCTAATCGTACCAGGAGGTTTAGAGGTTGAATTTGTTTGAAGATAACAAGCATTGTGTAAACTTTTTTTGATCAATACAGAGTGATTCCCCTTAGTATCTATTAATCTATAAAAAGGGGGTTGCCAATCTTTTCAAAGGAGGAAGACATAGCTTGTGAAGCCATTGCCAAAGTGGAAGGCTTCAAACTTCCTTCTAAAAGGCCACCATACATAGAGATACCCATATAATTGGGTCTCTAACACATTTATCAACCTCCTCTACTTAATACATCAATGTAAGTACTTTTTAGTTTAGCAATAATATTATTTGAATGGTTTCTGGATTTCAAATCATAGATAATGCAATAGGCTATAACATGTGAACTATAGTAGCCTTATTGATTTATGAAGGAGATTTACATTAACTATTTTGATCTGGATACTTGCATATTACTTTATGTTATTGAAAAATCACCATTTGAAATTTACTTGCAGTCCCAAAATGAGTCGAAAAGCTTCAAAAAAATTATAGGAAAATTGTTTGACAAAATGTCAAATCAGTAAAAATGTGAAAATTTGAAAATAAGTGGTGTTCATTTGGTAGGAGGATCTTACAACTTCCATATCAACCCATATGTTGATGGAGATTGGTTTTGATCCTAGAAACCAACACATGGCTCAATCCTTGAGAGTGGAGGGAAATGATATTATTTTTTGGTTATCAATTACATAATTATATGTTTGACAAAGTACTTTGAATTTAAACAAGAACTAGTTAGGATCCTTTGAAGTTATATCGTTAATGGTAGGTAACATAGATGGATATACATTTTTCATGGGAGATTCTTCATCTGAGTTTAATTCTATGAGATAAATAAAGGTTATTTCTGCATGATTCCTTGTATTTTTTGCACTATTATCTCAATCTCACATTTTATCCCTATAGATGACCTTCCTATTTTTTTACAAACCTTAGAGTATCTTGAGAATTGCTTGTTTGAGATTGTTGGTGTAAATAAAGTCTTGTACCTAGTTAATTCATTACTAGGGGACTTATTTACATGTGTTAAGTTTACTTAGGTCATATGAAGGAATCTTTCTAGAAGGTGTTAGTTGTCATTAGTTGTTATCTTATCTTTTGACTTGTAACACATGTGAACCTAGGTAAGTGTGATAAGTTGTCTCATGTCATATGATTAAGACATGAGTGTCATAATCCTATGACATCTTGTATCTCACCTTGGCTATATATCCAAGGGTCTTCTACTACATTTTTCATATCATTGAATCATATTGATAAGAATACAGTTTATTCTTGTCACATTTTATTCTCTCTCTTTGTGCTTTCCATTTAGTCTCAAGATATTGGAAGTCATAGCCAATTCTAACAAAGATTCATTTTCAAGGATTTATTATAAAACTTGTTGAATAGATAGATTTTCCTTGGTGAAGGATATAAGATATGAGCTATGATTCCCCCTCTTTGTTTTCTTCTTTCCAACCGTATTTTCACTACTTGTGACTTATTATTGGGGGTTTCGGTAGATAAATATTCTTTTAAGGTCTCTTTTCCTATAATTCATACATTGAAATTAAAAACACATAAAAGGACTTTTAACCTAATTCAATCTTGAAATTGATATGTTATGGAATAATCCCTATCAAGTTTCACTTTAATTATCTTGGAATTTTTTTTGTTTATTGTCCTTATAGATAAATGCTTATCTTTAGAAAACTCGAGAAATATAAGTTCTAATTGTGAACTTACTAGAAACCTTACCACAAAAATTAGTTTCAAATTGGAAATTTCTAATAACACCTAAAGTTCCTCGACAACGATGCCTAAAAGTGATGAGGGTTGTTGAACCTCCACTTTAATTTAAATAATTTTAATCTAGGTTAGTGCCCAAGGCTATTCACAATATGGAAAACAAATCTTTTGATTAACAAATCTAATGGAAATATAAAAATAACTAAATTACTTTTATAAATAAATTCTATTGTTGATATCACATTGAATATAATCTTTATATAGAATTAATATTAATTAGTTTCTTTTCAAAACACATGAAACAAATAATTAAAAATAAACAAATAAAAAACCATCAAAAATAATTTAAATAATGCAACTATGGTATACCCATAATCTTATAGTGTGCATTGGGTTATGAGTACAGTTAGCTTGTGGCTATCTTAACTCTTAAATAAGTTACATAATCATTATTATAATAATATATAGATATTTAGGTCATCCTAGAGGTCATAGCTAAGTATCTAAGTCGGTTTGGATGGTAGTCAAGGCATAATTAGGTATATATAGGAGCTAGTGGCTAGTTATTATGATCATATGGATTATTGTTTCTTATTGAAGACTATTGGAGGAATGCTCATTGAAGTAGATTAGGAGATTTTCCCCATGAAGTGGAATATTATTATCAATTATTTGAAGCATATTTCCTATTATATTATTCTATTACACAAATTATTTCATTACAAACTACCACAATAAACTTCTACAGGCTATGCACTAACTATTGATAAGCAAAAAGTTTGAAAGTGAATTTACTTCAAGATTAACAATTATTGAAATAAAAATAATCTAAAAATACCACAAGATGATCCTTCTTCCTCAAGTTGAGTGGACCCTTGCTCCTTGAAATTTGATTAAGAAACTTTGAAGAGTGTTGAAGTGCTCTAAATTTTCATTGATCAACAAAAAATGTTACAAAACTATTTTAACTACTATATAATATATTTTTTTGTTTTTCTTTCTAAATTAATTATATTTCCAATAATTGAAACGATTACATTTTATAACAAAACATAATTAACTAACTTTCCTAGAATTGGTCAATGTTGTGAGTGTAGGTTTTTAGCTTTCTTTATGTTTGGGGATATTTATTTTTCCAACACATATTATTAAGCTTGCTTAGATTAATTAGACATGATTATTATAAGAGCACATGGAAAAATCTATCAATTACACGTGTCACTCTCACCCACTACGAGAAGTTGAGACTCACACCCTCTTTTGGATTTATTCGCCAACTCTTTTATCCATTTGTTTGTCTTTATCTATGTAGGTGCAACCATATATTTTAGTATTTATAAAGTAGGTAAAATCTCACCTATTCTTGGTAGTTGATGTGATTACTCCTCTTGGATGTGTATGCCTCTATTTTTTCTCTATATACAACCCTCACCTCTCTTATCTACTTGCTAAATGGAGTTATGTGAGTGTTGCCTAAATTTTTTATTTTATTTTTGTCTTGTGAATTCTTTTTTTTACGATAGTCTCTCCATTTTACTATTTTGAACTTTGATCATTTGTTGACTATAGTATGAGTGACTATGATCAAGTGATATTGATTCAAATTCTTGTTTTTTGTAAAATCTAACAAATACCCAAGGAACTAGGCATGCATGCCTATACCTATACTATAAAGGTGATGATATTTACTTTTATTTAGATTCTTAATAAAACAACACTTGTTCTTGACTAACTCCTCTAATCTTAAAGTCATCATCCAAGAGACTATGCCTATTATTATGGTGATGATGTTTATTTCATTTTTACAATCCTAACAAGACAACTCCTCCCAACCTTCAAGGAGAAAAGTGTGGGAGAATGTTATATCGATAATTTTGACTATATTAAATATTTTCTTTTATAGGTTTTGAATCAATGTATTTTACCAAATCATACCTAGTTTATTCATTCTTTTAATTCCATTGTTTTATGCTAATCATAGTTTAAAAAGTAGGGCATGACAACAATACCTAGAAATTAATGATATACCTTTTATTTTATCCATAAATTGTGGGAAGAGGTCTCACTCTCTTTTATTAAAACATAAAAAATAAATTACATTTAGAGTTCCATCATGTTTCAAAAATAGCCAAAATCAAGAATGTAGTACTTACTCTTTGGAGATAGCTAGGTGAAGCTTAGGAGCTACTTGAAGTCTTTTAGATTCAATTTTGAATGATTTCTTTGAATCTGTAATAATCTAGAGCTAGTTTTATGTTAGTCAACAATGGCTCAAAATATTTTAGAATTTGAACTTCAAGATTGTGTCTTGTTGCCCAAAAATTTAGTACTTCATATTTATGACTATAAATAATTTAGATTGCAAATACTTCCAAAGAATAGATCAAATATATATCCTATATCTTACTTCAAATGAGTCACAAATTCTTAAAACTATATCTAAATCCACTTTAAAACTATTTCTTAGAAGAAAAAATAATATTAGTTTTGATGCAAAAATGAGATAGTTTAAGATCTCAATGTAGTTAATCTTTGAGATTTGATAATAATAACCTTAGAACTGACACTAAATAATAACCTTTTTTTCATAACTAAATCTTCTCACAATAACTAAAATGTTTTATTTGTTAGCCTTAGCTAATCAATAGATATCATTGTCAATAAATAATGATGACAGAAACCATAAAGCTTAGCCAAATGACATTTTCCATATTTGAACCAATTATAATGCTAATTCAATTATTTTCTCATCGGAAATATATTCCCTAATCAACTAAGGAACCAATAAAAAATATCTCTACAATTGTTTCCCCGCATTGTTATTTCTAAGCAACTTTTAAAACTAAGTACTTGATAAGCATAATTCTTGCAAATCATTTTTGACTTGGCTAGCGAATATCATGGAGAAGCATTATAATGATCTCGTTGTTTATCCTCCTATCATAGAATACATGTCTATTTTAGGTCAACAAAAAAAAGACTTTAGATGGATGCTAGGGTTTCATATATTTTTATTATATTTGGTCAACATAGTTAAAACAGAGGAAGAATGACCCACCATGCTATAGGGTTGGCTGCCATGGCTCCAATAGAAAGTAAAAGTTAAGTTTTTAGGTGGGAGAAAGGTGTCATTTTGGAGAAAAAAGGTGACCTTTTTGACTAACTTTGTACTCCTTTAAAGTAGATGTTACTATATTAACCTTGTATAATTTATAAATTACTTTAGAATTATTAATATATAATAGAATTATATCTATTTAGGATGGTGTGACTTGTCCCACATAATGGTGTAAGAGTAAAATTAAGATGAAACTTGGAGTTTTGTGACTTATTGACTAACCCATTATCTAGAGTGTAGAATGTCTAAATAAATAAGACCATAGGGGGGAAATTTAAATTATCTTATAAAAATAAGATTTGAGATATATTGCAAGAATGCCCATCTCCTCATTGAAAAAATGTATTTTAATTAAGGTGGTGATTAATTTTTGTAATGTCAAAATCCTTTCTTGCATGGAATGTTCTCACATAATGAATGGTTAGGTTGACTTGTAATGAAACATGGTATTGTTGAGATTTTTTTAATTTATTATGAGAAGCATGTAAAATTATTATATTAAATGGATAACTTAGTAAGAGGACAATTATTCTTTTATTGTTTCCATTAATCTGCTTATCTCTTAGTTTCTTTGGCTCTTTGTGACTCTCTTTCTCTCTTTGCATATGATCAAATTAAATTTGATGGAAATAAAAATAATTTATAAGATGTATCTTAAAGAATTTTGAGAGTGTGATTGATCTTCATGTTTGATGTTGTATCACTTGCTTGATATCACATTGTTAACTTGGAATGCACATTATCTTTTCTTCCACCCGCAACTTGCTAAGTCTTGAAAGTAGTGATAGGGGAGTGAGTTATATGACTTAGTTAATGCACATCCTTGGCATGCAGGATGATGAATTTTATGGTAGTATACATGTTGATGAGTGAGGAAATTGACCTATCAATACATAGTATGTGTGACAAGATTTATTAATTATTTATGTTAAGTTAGTCGGTATGAAAGAAGACTAAACCTCTGATTTGATGTTGGTTGGTCAATAGATATGGGATTCAAAGACCCCAATAGGCTCCTCTATCTGTCAACCTTGATACTACTTTCGTTGTGTAGTATATCCTTCTCCTTCAACCTCTAACCATGCCTTTGAATCCATATCATATTAGTACAATGGTGGAAAGAGTACTTAGTTGTGCTTGGACTTCAAGTTGTTTAACTTTAACCATTCTAAAGATTTTATCTTGTTAGTTGGGATTGGTAGGAATTTTTTTATATCATATAAATTTAATAATATATAAATGCATATGAACATTATGATTAGTAATAGATAATTAAGTATGAGCATAAATATAGAAACACACATGAACACAAATAGAGAAACAAATAATTAACACAAGGAAAACATTATAGTAAAAAAATTCACAATAAATATCATATATTAGAAAAATTACATAAATATGTGTGAAATTTGACAAATGAGCCTAAGGACGAATATTTTTCTCCTATCTGCCAAACAACCTCCAAATATCCTATTGTGCAAGGTGCTAATTCAACATTTCCCAATTCTCACACCAAATTCCTAGTGGGAAATTCCCTTTAATATAGGGAAACAGGTGGCTAACAACCAAATGGAAAGTTACTACACCTTTTCATATCACAACATTAGGATTAATTAAATATTTAATTTTAATTAAAGTATTAATTAATTAAATATTATTTTCAAATATGTTTAAGATCATTTATATAATATAAGGCTTTAATACCTTATATTAGACCATTATTAATGTTTTAAAGTCTATTAGATCTCTAATAACATTATTCTCTAACAATGAGCACCCACATGTCTCTCCCCATATCTCTCTATGATTATTGTGCTTGTTTAGACCTAGTAGATAAGAGTTCTATCATTGTAGACTGTTTTTTTTTTCTCTTTCAACTTATCATTTTGAAAGGATGAATGAATTAGCATTGAATGATGTATTGGATTCAAACACAAGTGTTCTAGTGATTTCTTCTTACTTCCCTTTAAGTTTTGATGTGAATTGAATCTATCTTATAGTAAATTTAGTGAATAAAAGGCCCCTCCTCCATATTGAATATTATATGCAAATATTAATTATGAAAGCATTAATTATCATGTATACTCTCTCTCTCACGTGTATGAACTATTCCTATGCTAGTATATTGTGACATGGAATGTTTCTCTTTTTGATTCTATAGTACTATACATTGGTTAATGTAAAATAAATCACAAATACCTTGAATGCACAAACAATCTTCTAGCCCCATATTTACATTGGAAAGAATTCTTATGGTTGATTTTATCATGTAATGAATTAGTTGGTGTTTTAAAAGGGTATATTTGTAGTGTATTCTATTTATTCACTCATTACCTCATATCTTTGTTGGAGGATATGAATTAGCAATATTTACGTGTTAATTTTTAAGGTTGAAGTAGGCAATAAGTTATGAAATATATTTTTCTATATAGTAGCTAATATTAGTTTAGTGCATATGCTTTGTAAGTCATCTCACTAGTTACTTAGAATAAAGTTTTTATCGCACACGCATGCGATGATAGTAGTTTTCTTTACTAGGAATATATATATATATTGTAATGAATTCCCAAGTGGAAGGTATCTTGGAATATTTGTAACTTGAGTGTATGTTGTAATGGATGGATACCCCCTTAAAGTGTCATTGTAAAGATAATAATAGCTCATTATGTTTCTCTCATAATTATATATTTTTGTGTGTACTATTTTATTTGACATTTAGGTTCATTACAAGTGGTATTAGAGCTCTTTCAAGGGCTATTTCTAGAAGTAGTATTATCAATTTAGGGATTTATACAACTATCCACCCTATGCTCTCACCTCACTTTTAAGTGATTTTGGTGATTATAAAGTGGTAAGAGTTGTAGTCACACTAAATCTCTTAGTCGAGTATTGCTATTTTTCCTTGCTAGTAGTTTTTTCCATGTGTCAAAGGTTGTCAAAAATCCATACAAGAGTTGTTCTTGGTTAAGTTGGATTCTCCATAGGTTGTCTAGTGAAGTGAGAAGTTTTTTGATCCCAACACATAGGCCTCAAACAAGCTCTATATGTGGTTTTGAGCTTCCACATACATTTTCTATATTGGAAGATGCAATAGGATTTTTTTTCACAACCTTGCTCTAGGTAGCCTTTGGCCATTTGAATTTTATGATGCATGGTAAGTAGTTAGCCCAATGAAGTTACTCAAATTGTACATTAGATATGGGATAGTGGGATATAGGTGATGAGACCATTAATCATCTCATCTTTATCCAAATAAAATATTAACAAAATAGTTTTGAAGTGGATTTGAGCATGGTTTGAAATAGTTTTAAATTTTTTAAGGTAGAATGTAAAGTAGATGTTTGATTTATTTTTAGTATTAAATTTGATCCAAATTGCTTTCTAAGCTTCTAACATTTCTCCTTGAGTATGTGTAAGATGCTATAATGTAGGTGAAAAGGTTATTAAAGGCTAGAACCCATGTCAAGTACAGGGTTTTGGAAATACTAGCAATAGAGTTTCATAGAACTTTAGAGATTGTAATGTCATAAAATTCCACCCCTTGCAATTTCGCATAAATTCTTGTATCTGCTTTAGTGTTCACTCCCTTAAAATTTGTGTAGGCTCATTTTAGCCCCTGCATCATCCTTTTCCCCTCTCAGGATGCTCAGGACCCCTTTCAACAACTACCTTCACACGTTAGCTTTGCATCAAACCTTGGGCTTTTCCCACTTTCATCATTTTGTAGTGTGATGTTTCTGGACACTAACACACCACGTGGACATCTGCGCTTCGTGCTAGCATCCCATGACATTTCAACATTCAAATGACCATTTTCGTGCATTTTTCCACTTGCTAGAAATTTTTGTCAGTGGTAACGACCCGAGATGCCATGTAATGGCTTAGGAAGCTTCTTTTCCCTCCTCTTCTCTCCTTAAATGCTATCTTTTCAATTCATTTGGCATTCTTGGTCTCTCCCTTGAGCTTTGGCTGCTCTTTCTCCTTTGTTCTCTTGCTTGCACATATCTCTTACTTGTTACAATAGCTTCAAGAACTCTCAAGCTCTTACAACACCCTCTACAACACTTTTTTCTCTTGTAGCCCTCTTTGTCTCCCTCTTTGGATTCCTTAAGCCTTGTAGCTCTATCTCCCTTATCTTGTGCTTGTGAGCATCTTAGGATTCCACACATCCCCTATCTATTGCATCTATATTTTGTGATTCAGGTTCTCCTTCTCGAGTGGCATTGCTTTTATCACCTATATTTTGTGATATGGGTTCTCCTCCTTGAGCAAGGTTTGCTTTTATCACTCATCGCATACTTTATTTCTCTCTATCTATCTGGCTATCCGTGGAGGTGGGAACACCAAAATGGGGGTTTGACTAAGGAAAACCCCTATACAGCCCCAACACTTTCTCCCGGTCTTATGCATGCAGGTATTGAAGAAATTCATGTGTTGGAGGCTTCATTACTTGGATTGTTGTGAGAAGTTTTCTTTCTCTATCCTCTTTAGTTCTATCATTTACTTTACCTTATTTCAATCTTATTACTTTTTGTTGGTATCTCGCATTCGAGAAGTTCTAAGCAATTAGATTGTTAGTAGTCGCCTTGTTTTTTTCTAAGATATTCTCACTTTCTGGTTCGTATGATACGCCAGTGTGCCACACTATCGTCCATATTCCGCGATGCCATCCTTTGGCCAAGAGCTCGTAAGTTTTTCTAGAAAACCTTTGTGATTTACTCTTTCTAATTCTAGAACTCCCACATTGTTCCTTGAGGTAGTTTAGGGAAGTTCGCCCCTTAGGAATCTCTTAAGAATAAAGAGACTCATGAGTAGTGAATCCCCCTTATCTACATTTTGTTGAACCCGACATGAATCACACCTTTCTTTCAAAAAACTAGGAATTTATTTACCCCAACTTGGTGGGGTCATAACTTTTGACTCAGTGCTCAGAATTCATAACCATTTACACCGTTGGAAAGGTCTCCAAGAGGACTACTTCAATCTCTAAAATTTTGAGCCTTCAAAATCAAATTTTAGGGTCCGATGCAAGTTTCGACCCCAAATTATGCTCTGAAGACCTCCGAAAATGCAAATTACTAGAACCAAGAAAATACCAAAAAAATTGAAAAAATGGGATTTTTGGTTTTTCTCAGTTCTATCACCCCTGGACTGCTCTAGATCAGTTGACTTGTTCATTCGTTATTTATCATATTTAACTTACTATTTTCAAAATAAATTTAATATATTCTTTTATTAGTTCAATATATAATTCTATTCAAAGTGTTAATGATACTCCATTTCATGCATGTGATGGTGACTTGGCTTTACCCATGTCACTTGATATCTTTGATCCTTCTCATGAAATTCCTCTTGCATCGAAGGATATTTTGTTGCAAGAAGATGAAATCATTGATACTTTTCTTAATGTTACTCTACCTTCTCTTCATTCCAATGCACTCTCTTTTATAGATGATGCATTAGTGAATGATGAATCTCTTCTCTATTCCATTGGACTCTCCTCTAGAGATGATGTATTGGTGAATGATGAATCTCTTTCCACATTTGATCCTCCTCAGATCGATGTTGAGAATATGCCATCAAATAATTATTTCACTAGTTGTGATGAGTCTGTAAATATAATCTGTCTCTGCTGCCCCTCAAAGGCCTAAGGGACCTATTATTTATCTAACCCCAGCTAGTCCTTCTCCTAAAAGGATCCATTCTATTAATGGTGTTCCATTTTTTAACAATTCTCTTGATCTTTCTATGGCTCCCTCTTATAGAGTGGTAGCCCATACTTATGAGAATAGAATGAATAAACAACCAAGCCTTCTTCAAGCTCCTAAACCTACAACTAAAGCACCCAATGATTATGATCTTGTCGAGCAACTTCGGGTTACTCTGGCTAAGATCTCACTATGGGACTTACTTTAGTTTGCTTTGGTTTACCGAGGTATGCTTCAAGAAGCCTTACAGAAGATCCTCTTACCTACCTCTGCTAGGACGAAAAATGTTAATGTGTTGATGGCTCATATTCGTGTAGATTCTCTGAATATCATGTTCTATTCATAGGAACTTCTGCCCCTGGATATGTAGAAACGAGCGGATCCTCTAATGATTATAGCTAACATTAATAATATTGGAATTAGACGTACTCTTGTTGACGTCGGTTTTGTGCTCAATGTATACAACATTGATCTATTACCTAAGATTAATATTGATTCATCTTCTCTTAATGCTTCTTTTGTTGTCATTCGTGGGTTCGATAATGTCAGTCGACAAGCCCTAGGCACAATAGTCTTTCCTTTGAGGTTGGGACCCATTACCATACCCACCCTTGAATATGTCATGTCAGAAAAATTACCATATAACCTTCTTCTTGGTAGACCGTGGATTCATGCTATGGGTGCAGTCTCATCTACCTTGTGTAAATCTATTAAGATAATTTGCAATAATCGAGTAGTCACAGTCAAGTTTGACCCTAAGGCTATGCACTTATGTGAAATGGAAGCTACTAGTTAGGTTTTGGTTGTGCCTACTCTTATCCATTCAGTATCTTCTAGTGTTTTGAAATCTACTCCAATAGTACCTGTTACGAAGGATACTCTTGAGATAGATGTCCCTGAGGAATATCCTTCTAAAGAAAGAAATCTTAAGTCTACTCTTTCTACTTCTCAAAAGAATGCATGTCTTGGTGATGATTGGGGTTCTTTATAATTTACATATTCCTTCATTGGGGAATCTAAAGTTGACCAGATCCACTTAAACCCATCGATAACATCATCTGAACCCGCCATCAAAGATGATTGTTCTTTTGTGTCATGGGATCATGTGAATGCAAACTATAATGTTCTTAGTGTTGATCCTCCTTCTGAGGAAGATTATCACACTTTTGTTAAAGAGGCTAATGTTGGTAGTCCCATCAAGGAGGTTCGTGGTGATCCCATAGAAGAGTATAATCCCCATTGTTAGAATAATGCTCTCTATGAAGATCCTCCTCCTCAAGATTTTCAAGCAAGTTATGGCCCTGGCTTCAAGCTTGTCTCTAAATATGGCTATGGGCATAAAGGTTGTAGGTGTAACAAACAAGGCATTCAAGTCCCTATAGAGTGTGCACCCCGTAAGCATAATTTTGGGCTTGGTTGCTTGAATGAACAATCTAAACAAAAACCGCGGTTGAATGTGGACATAATTTCTGCTCAACCTCGTTCTCTTATAAGGTTGTCTCATCCTCTGTTACATTCTATCTTCATGTCTTCTTCTTGTGAGCAGTCAAGTCTTTCTCGAGAAGTGAAAGGGTTGCTTCTTAATCCTTATTCTTTATCTGAGCAAGAGAATATCTTGATGAGGCTTCTAAAAGCCCACTTGATTACTTTTCCTTCTCCCAAACGTAAGAAATTTCATAAAGATCATAAAGAAAAACATTGTTCTTGTGCATACCATTGAGTTCCTAGCCATTCCACTAGTGAATGTAAGGCCTTGAAGGATAAAATAAAACAACTTCTTGATTCAAGTGCCATCACTCATTTATTTATTGATGCACTTGCCTCTTCTTCAAACGACAAGTGATATTGAGGTCTACTTCTATCTTGTATGTTCTAAGTATCTTGATGGTTCTCCTCTCCTGTATGTTGGGGGCAATGATAACTTGTTTTGGAGATGTGTGTCCTTCTTAAGGACCCCCTCTCTTCTCTATGTCTTTCAAATGATGCATCCCTTGAATGGACCCCTTTTTATTTTGAAGGGTTCCCAAGGGACCTCCTTGAAAGCTTTAAAATTATGGAATGTCTGCGTGATTGTTTGCTTTCTTTCCTGTGTGGATTTTTGTCTTCTAACATGTTTTATCTGAGGATTAACATGTTACTTTGTAGGTGCGCCTATGAAGATGCTCTTCAATCTAACTCTGTGGAGTCCCCTACATCGGGCTTCCCTCAAGAGAGAGTACCTGAGGCACCTTCTTTGCAAGTTTGAGGACCTGTAAAGCGCTTTCATCTTGTGGGATCTGTTCACCATTGGTATGTGGGCTCTGGTGCAGTTTGTTAAACTCTGTAGGAGAGAGTACCTACAAAGCCTTTTGTTTGCCTTTTGTAGATCTAGAGATATATGATGCATTTTTTCAACTCTCCTTGTGTCCAAGGACATGTGGAGCTATCTTTCTTGGAATTTTCATTCCTTTCTAGCTTCTCCATCTCTCTCTTAAATTCTCTTCTCTTCTCAATTATGTATACCGGATCGAAGATCTACATCTTCTTCATCATGGGTATATTCCCTTTCTCTCTTCGATATTGGTTGCTTCCCTGACTTTTGGGTGCATTTTTCTCTTGAAGCGATCAATCCTTACATTCTTCTCTCTGTTTAAAAATTATTATGTGTTATTTCTTAATTTGGGGATGATGCATAGTACTGAGACAACCTTTTACATCGAGTTCTCTTTCACTTTGCTAAATCAACTCTTGTTAGTTAGTTAGGTTCCTATGTGTATGTTTTTTTATGTTCTAACCTCGTGATGTAATGGTTTTTTATGTTCTAACGTTGTTGTCTTGTGTAGGTTTGTCTTGTCTAATGTGTTTATTTTGTAGGTCTTCATCCTGGGGGCATGGTTCCTTGGTTCGAAGAGTTATTTGCTTCCTCTACAGTATCCTTTTGGCATCATGATGTTATTTATGCTTAGTAGATCTCGTTTAGTGTGCTTATTAGTGTAGATTTATATGCATGCTAAAGTGGAGGCAAAATGTAATGTTGTAAAATTGCACCCCTTGCAATTTCACATACATTCTTGCATTTGCTTTAGTGTCCACTCCCTTAGTGTTTGTGTAGGCTCATTTTAGCCCCTACATTAGCCTTTTCCCCTCTCAGGATGCTCAGGACCCCTTTTCAACAGCTACCTTCACGTGTCAGCTTTGCATCAAACCTTGGACTTTTCCCGCTTACATCATTTTGTAGCGTGATGTGTCTGGACACTAGCATCTCGTGACATTTCAATGTTCAAACAACCATTTTCGTCCATGTTTTCCACTTGTCAGCAAGTTTTGTCGATGGTAATGGCCTGGGATGCCTTGTAATGGCTCAAGAAGCTTCTCTTCCCTCCTCTTCTCTCCTTAAATGCTATCTTTTCAATTCATTTGGCCTTCTTGGTCTCTCGCTTGAGCTTTGGCTTCTCTTTCTCCTTTTTCTCTCTTACTTGCACATATCTCTTACTTTTTGTAGCAACTTCAAGCACTCTCAAGCTCTTACAACACCCTCTACAACACTTTTGGCTCTTGCAGCCCTCTTTGTCTCCCTCTTTGGCTTCCTTAAGCCTTGCATCTCTATCTCCCTTATCTTGTTCCTGCGAGCATCTTAGGATTTCACATGTCCCCTATCTATTGCATCTATATTTTTTGAGATGGGTTCTCCTCATCGAGCGGGGATTGCTTTTATCACCTATATTTTGTGATACGGGTTCTCCTCAAGCGAGATTTGATTTTATCACTCATCGTATACTTTATTTCTCTCTATCTATTTGGTTGTCCGTGGAGGTGGGAACACCAAAATGGGAGTTTGACTAAGGAAAACCCCTATACAGCCCCAACACTTTCTCAATATCTTATGCATGCAAGTATTGAAGACATTCATGTATTGGAGGCTTCATTAATTGTATTGTTGTGAGAATTTTTATTTCTCTATCCTCTTTAGTTCTATCATTTACTTTACCTTATTTCAGTCTTATTACTTTCTGTTACTTTCTCACATTCTGGAAGTTCTCAATAATTAGATTGTTAGTAGTCACCTTGTTTTCTGCGATATTCTTGCTTTCTAGTCTGTACAATACACCAACATTCCTTTGGGACACTAGCGCACCACACTATCATCTGTATTCTACACTATCGTCCTTTGGCCGAGAGCTCATCAATTTGTCCAAAAAACCTTTGTGATTTGCTCTTTCCGATTCTAGAACTCTCGTGTTGTTCCTTAAGGTAGTTTAGGGTAGTTCACCCCTTTGGAATCTCTTGAGAATAAAGAGACTCATGAGTAGCGAATCCCCCTTCTCTGTAGAGATATGAAAAGATCTTGAAACATTTGAAGGCTCCAAATATATTGTAAGAAGTTGCAACATATTCCTTTGAATTGCCAACACACACTCCAAAATTCTTGCAGGACTCACAAACCATCAGCTACCACAAAACTCCAACCACTACATCTCTTAATAGGAATTGCATATTCTACATTATCATCAACAATAATATAATCATAAAATTGAAGAATAATTCCTTCATTTTTTGTCATGTTGGAGCACTAGAAGATTTTCTAAGAAGGATGAAGAGAAGAGAAAATGAAAAAAATGCAATTTCAGTAAGACAATGATATCTCTCTCATTTCTTTATGAAATTCAAAATTTCAAAATGATCCAAAACTCTTGGAGCAAGGGGAATAAATCCAGAGAAATTTTTGAGGAGATTCATTAAAATGAATGAGAATTTTGTGACAAAAAGTGATTGATATAAATGTAGTGAGATGAAAGCAAACTATATTAGAGGAAGTTGTTGAATTTTGTTAGGAGTTTTAATAAATGTATCCCTAAGAATAGGAAATTAGATCCACATTCTTGGTATATTGGTTGAGTAGACTAGGAATAAGTATTCAATAAATACACTGTAATCAATATATCAAAGGGGGGAAAGTAAGGACATGTTTAGCTTGAGGAAGTAGGTTAGTTGTTGGTAGTTTCATTTCTTAGTTTATTTTCCAACTAGTTGTATTTCTAAAATTAGTTTCCTTTCTTGGTTTATTTTCTAGCATTGTATTTCCAAAATTTCTATTTACAATCCCTTCTTAGAATAAATTTGATTTATGTAATTTATGTCATGCATTTGTTATCAATTTTGTTTGTAGAAGAGATTTCCATACAAATTTCTCTCTTCACTCTTGCATATAGCCATGGGAACCACCTTGGATTGATAATTAACTAAGGACCACAACAAACCTCGTCACTTTTGGCACTATTGTCGAGGATATACACCATTAGGGAAGGGAAAATTAGTTTGGTAGTCTTCTAGGTTTATTATTATTAAGTTCTAGTTTTTAGCATAGATAGATCTTCAAGAAATATTTTTCAGCCAAAACCCACCACATCTAAGATGTTGTAGGTCCTCCTACACTCAATGTGAGCTTTTGGATCTAACATCTTCACTTTTTTCTTTTTTTTTCTCAATATATGTTCTAGGAGGTGCATTGGAGAGCTACAAAAATTTATCTTGAGAGCTCTAAAAATGTTTAGTATTTGCTTCATAGATGTTACATAGTTTTTCTAGGGAGTGTCAATAGGTATGGTAATAATCATTCATACTTAGCACTTTGAAGCATTGGGATGACACTATTTACATGTGAGATAAGTGTATTGGTGAGCTCATAGGCCAAACACATCTTATAGCATCTCCCATCTTATCCCCACCCATGTATTATCCATATTAAGTATTGTTGATCTATATTTTTGTAATTGTATAATTGACATTTGTTAGGTGACTATTAGTGTTCTTTATGAAAACTAGATCATCTCTAGGTTCCAAATTATGGTTATGTACATAAACCTTTTCTCAATCATTGGTTCAACTTGCAATCCTATTATTATATTTTACATTAAAAGAAAATTTCTCTTAATTCAACCATAATTTGTTAATTTTGATGGAAATATATCCCAGACGGTATATCAATAGAAATTAAAAAGGTTTGGGCTAACTTTTATACCTTTGGATGAATTATCCTATCATGCGAGTCTATTCAATGTAATTAATTCGATATATAACTCTAGATAACCATTTTTTCACCTTGAGCTCATATTTTCCTCATTCAAACACCTACATAGTTTCAATCTTTCCTACCTCCTACTCATCTTCCCACATAATTCTGATCACATTTTTTGATACTTTGTTAGAAGTTTAATCTTTACTTGGTAAATGTTATTTATTATATTGTAATTATTTAATTACTTGTAGGATATTCCAAAGAAATCTGTACAAGTTTTTTTTCTATCTCCTCACACATGTGTGAGGATGATTCATTTTATTTTAATTCCTTTATTAAGGAATATTAGTGGCTTAGTGTAGCCTCCTCCTTATGAGGATCTTGATGCCTTGCACACACATAGGATGAATGGTGGCATCCATAGAGTTGAGAGTTACTTTGTAACTCTTTACCTCTAATTATTGAGGTGCTTCTCCTCTTATTCTTCATGAAGTAAGCTTAAAGCTTAAGTGCTCTCTCTCTCTCTTTGTATTATTCTTAAGCATTTGCCTCATTCATAATATTGGGTTTTTTCTTATTTTTTCCCCTTATCAAATTCTTGTGTCTCCTCTTCATATGGTTTTGATGCTTGGATTGGCTTTTCTTTTATTTGGTAATCTCTTTCCTTCAAACAATGCTCATTAAATAATACTTTCCATTGCTCAATTTATTTTTCTTTTCATGGTATCAAAGCAATGTATTATTAATTTTTTTCGAGTTACATTGTTGAATGGTTATTTGTGAAGCACTCACCTTGGAGACACTTTTGAGAAAATAAGAGAAGAGCTAGGATAAATCTTAAAATACAATTTCTTTTCTAACCCTTGTGCAAGTTTATAGATTTTATATATATATTTTTACTATTCCTTTCAATCTTATTATATAGATTTCAAATGTATTTTTTTAAACTATTTTTTTGTAATTTTAAGCTATAATAAAATATTTTGAATTAAATTTGTATATCAATTTGCATAAATAAATTATATGTTTTGAAACCTCAAATAAAAAGTTGTCTTTCAAATAACAAAAATTACAAACACTATCAACCTTCACTTGACTCTTGCTCTACAACTTTCTTGCTCTTTCTTTTTTTGAATTCCTCTGCTCCTGCTCTAATTTGACTGCCTGATGGGCCGATTGGGTGGGGGCCCCGAGAAAGCTCCCCATTCTAGGAATGTTGTCCCTTTGTCTGGTGTTGTTTTTGCTTTAGTAGCTTCCAATATTGTTCTTCCCATGTTGGTCCCCCTTCTCGTACCTCTGTCTGTTCTCTTGGTGGAAGGATTGTGGGAAATTTTGGAAAGTTTCCTCTGTCCCCAACTCTTGGGTTAGATTCTTTCTTATCTAAAGAAGAACTAGCCTCTTTTGTGGAAAAAATGGTGGGTCTCAACTCACTAGCTATGGGTAAACTATTTTTGGAGTTTGCTTCCTGCTCTATCACTGGCTAGGAAGTTGACATCCTTGAAGCATTGATGATGAAGGAAATGGATGGCCTCAAGTTGTCATTAGTTGGAAGGTTTCTAGCCTATCGTCTGAATATTGAATAGGTACGTCTTTGGGTTGCTTCTATTTGGAACCTAAAAGGAAGTGTCTCTATCAATTCAATGCCCAAAGGTATCTTCTTTTTTCATTTGTGGTTTATGAAGATATGTTAAAGGTGTTAATGGGTGGACCCTAGGAATTTTATGTTGGCTTCAAGAACTTCCTCTCTTTGTGCAAATGGAAACTGAGCTTTGACCCTTCTGCTAACTTAGGGGCTACAAATCATACTTGGGTATGCCTCCCAGGGGTACCCCTCGAGTTTTGGGAGATGGGTATCCTGAAAGGGATTGTAAACTCTTTTGGAAGCCTCTTGGCAGTTGATAAGATAACACAAGAAAAGTCAAGATTAGTTTATGCCTGTATTTGTGTTAATGTTGTTGTTAACATGGTTCTGCTGACTTTAGTTCTCCTTAAGTTAAAATTTGGAAACTAGTCACAACCCCTTGAATATGAAAATGCAAGACAATTTTGTCAGGTATGCAAGAAATTTGGTCGCTTTATAGATTCGTGTAATAAAAGGACTGATGAGGCACCCAACGAAGTCATGTAATCCCTATCTAAGCAAGCGCCCAAGGTTTCCAAGGCTATCTCTACTGCTCCCCCATATGGAAGTCTCTGACCAAGAGGGAGTTGTTCCTCCAGGGGTTGATACTTCTTCTTTTCACAAGGATGTTGCATCCATCAAGCCTCTTGTTATTTCTAGAGTTATGGAAAATAAGGAAATCAAGGATGTAGCCCTAGATGAAGGAATCCCAACCCTGGGATTGCTAAAGGGTTTGGAACCAAAGGAAAATGAGGAGTCTCTAAAAGAAAATTTGAATGAAGAGATGGGAAGATCTCATAGGGAGGCCAATGATCTGGTTCAAGAGAAAGTGGATCTTGGTGCTAATGAAGGGGAAGGGGAAATTGTGTCTTCAACCCCTTCTCTATACTTGGGGGATTTTTCCTTTCTATCTCATAAGGAGGGTGGAAACCTGAGTGAATCTATGGCCATTTTGGGCTTTCCCAAAAGGAATGGTTACAAGCTCCAAATAAGTCTAAAAAGAAAAATAAATCGGATGTTGGTGGTGGAAACAATGTTGGAAGGCCTTCCCAAAAGGAACCAAGGAATAAAGATACTGTAAGAGATGTGGTTGCAGGTAAACAAAGAACCTTATATTCGATCACATTTTTGAAGTCCAAAAAGAAGAAAGGTTGGTTGTTCCCATAATGGCCTCCTGGTGTTTTTGTAACAGTTTTATTCTCATTATGAAGTTTCTTTCCTAGAATATAAGGGGCCTTAATAGCCCTTATAAACAATTTTTGGTCAAAACTTGTATTCTAGATAATAAATTGGATGTTCTCCTTCTTCAAGAAACTAAAATGAAGAAAGAGACCTTTGACAAGGTGATTTTGAAAATTTGGCCTAGTGTGAATTACTATGTTAGTGAGGCTAAAGGAGCCTTAGTGGGTATAGTTTCTCTATGGAATCCTTTAAAATTCAAAGGGACATTGGGATTTTCTATAAGGAACAGTCTAATGGTATCTTTGAAAGATCTATCTTCTCTAAAGAAATGGAATTTAATCAATATCTATGCCCCCAATCTTAGAAGGGATAGATTGCAGCTATGGGATTCTCTGAATGATGTTATAAAAAGTAGACTAGATGACTATTGGATGTTGGGAGGTGAATTCAACCCCTCTCTTTTACCCTCAGAGAAGTCGAGGGGGTTGGATGACTATATTGATAGTATGATGGAATTGGCTGGGTTCTTTAATTATGCCGAGCTTTTTGATATTCCTCTATTGGGTTCCAAATTCACATGGTCCAATAGAAGGCTTGGTAATCAACTAATTCAAGTGAATCTCGATAGGTTTCTCATCTCTTCAAATTGAAATATCTCCCAATATCTCTCATTCTCTACCCTCCCAAGATCTGTATCATACCATAATGCTATTGTTCTTAAAAGAAATGTTGACCACAACAAAGGCCCTTTCCCTTTTAGATTTGAAATAATGTGGAGTCTTCATCCTGATTTTGCTGCACTAATCAAAAATTGGTGGGTTGAACCTACGAGAGGCACCCCCATGTTTTTCCTGGTGGAGAAGCTAAGAAGAATCAAGCAGAGAGTGAAAGGATGGAAAAAATTAACCTTTGGTAATATCTTTGAAACTAAAAAATCCCTGGGAGACAGTTTAAAGGAAGTGCAGGATAAAATGGAAGCCAACCTTGTGGATGAAGAGATTTGCACTCACAAACTTAATCTTAGATCTCAATGGTTTAAAGTCAAAAAACAAGAGGATATTTTATGGAAGAAAAAATCTCGTGTCTAGCGGCTTATTGAAGGAGATCGAAAAACCAAATTCTTCCACCAATCCGCCATGAAACACAAAAGAAAGAATAGGATAAGAATGCATAAGAAAGAAGATGGCTTCATAGTGTCGACTAAAAGAGAAATAGAAGAGGAAGCTATTAACTTCTTCTCCTCCTACCAAAATGCTCAAGGGGATTCTAGCCAAGTATATGATGATTTCCTTGAAGTGATTGCTAAAGTTATAACTGAGCAAGATCTTAAGATTATGACTAATGTTGTTTCTATAGAGGAAGTTAAACAAGTTGTTTTCTCCTTTGGGGCTTATAAAGCCTTGGGACCTGATGGGTTTCCTCTTGCATTTTTTCAGACCTATTGGGATATTGTTAAAACTAACCTATTCAATGCTGCTAGTGATTTATTTAGATCAGGGAAGATATTAAATAAATTGAATGCTACCTTCATTTCCCTTATCCCTAAGGAGGAAGAAGCCTCTTATGTTAAGGACTTTAGACCCATATTTTCCTTTGTAACATTATCTGTAAAATTATCTCAAAGATAATTGTGTTCAGACTAAAAGTTGTGTTAAGCAAAATGATAGCCCCAAACCAGAAAGGATTTGTCCAAGGAAGAAATTTTTTAGATGTTATTGCTACCCATGAAATCCTTCACTCAATGAATCTAAGTAAAAACTAGAGGATGGCCTTGAAAATTGACATTTCTAAGGCTTATGACAGAGTATCCTAGCCATTTCTCTTTGCCATCCTCAAGAAATTTGGGTTTGAGGGTAGATTCCTTAAGTTTCTCACTGCTTGTGTTACCACCCCTATGTACTTGGTTCTTGTTAATGGTGTCCCCCAAGGTTTCTTCTCCCATGGTCATGGTCTAAGACAAGGAGACCCCCTCTCCCCCTATTTATTAATTTTTGCTGAGGTCCCTAGAAAGAACATCCAAAAGCTTATAGATTCAAAAGTCCTCAAAGGAGTTAAAGTTGCTTTGTCTCTCTGGCCTGACTCTCATCAATAGTTTGTTGATGATATTATCATGTTTGGAGAAGCCTCTATAGGGGACATCTTTTTTAAATTACTATGCTTCTATCTCTGCTCAGCATATTAATTATGAAAAAATAAGATATACTTCTTCAATGTTGATCAATTAGTGAAAGAAAGAGTGGTGTGGATCTTGGGATGCTAGGAAGTTGTTCTGCCTGATGCTTACCCTTGGCTACTTATGATCTCAATAAAGTTGGATAATAATTATTGGAATCACCTAATTGAAAGAGTCCAAAAAAATTTGGCAAGTTGGAAAGGTAAACTTATAAGTTTAGTGGGGAAGATACAATTGCCAAAAGTTTCTCTACAAAATATCCTGATCTACTATTTGTATCTCTTTAAAATTTTGGGCTTCATTGGGATAAAATAGAACAGATTCAGAGAAAATTTATGTGGTCTGGAACTGAAGAGAAAAATAGAATGGCTTTGGTAGGATGGGAGAAAGTGTGTACTCCTAGAAATGTTGGAGGATTGGGGATAAGGAGAATGAATTTTTTTAACAAAGCCCTTACTACTAAGATGGGATGGAATCTCTTGGAAGGGCCAAGCTAAATATCTTAAGAACATATATCTAAGTGGTTTACTTTCTGCCACTGACCTACCTTATGGATCAATTTTTTGGAACCATCTTATCAAAACCAAAAATGTGTTGAAACTGGGTGTGAGAAAGTAGATTGACAATGGGAAGGATGCTAATTTCCAGGACCCTTGGGTTGTGGATCCCCCTCTCTCTTCCTTAAAAAAATTCAACCCCCTCAAACAAAGTCTCACAAGTATATGTGGTAAAAAGGTGGATGACTACATCAATTGGGAGTCTGATGAACCAAAATGGAAGAAATTTAACAGTTTTCTAAGAAGGGCCAACTTGAGAGGTCAGAGACAACTTAATTGGGATCCGATTCTACAAAGGCTACAAAGGCTCATAGGGGAGGTGACTTGGTTCTCAAATGAAAGGAAAGATGTATGGTTGTAAGGAACTGGAGAAACCTCTTACCGATTTTAGAGACCCTCATTGGGACAAGGTGTGGATAAAAAACCTTACTCTCAAAGTTAACTATTTTTGGAGGGTTGCATCACATGGCAGAATCCTAACTATTGATAACCTTGTGAGGAGGGGTTTTTAGTTATTCAATAGATGTATCCTCTGTACTTGAAGGAAGAATGTTCTCTAATGCACTTATTCTTCCATTGTCAGTACTCTAGAGAAGTGTGATCTTTTTTCCTCCCTTTGTTGTTCATGGATTGGGTGTTTTCCCCTACTATGAAGAAATTTGTTGAAAGATGGTCCAATTGTCCTTATTTCCATAAGATAATAAAGGATCTCTTGAATCAAGCCCCCCTTTCATAACTTGGGGAATTTGGAAGGAAAAAAATAATAGGATTTTCAGGGAAGTAGAGAGAAGCATTTATGAGGTTTGCATTACCATAAAGGCCCAGATACAAGAAAATATGGAAGTTGGAGGGAACAACTACTCAAAAGTCTGGATGACCTATCAAGAATTGAGAATCAAGCAAATTTTGGGAATAAATAAGTACCTAACTAATCTCAATTGGTCCACGCTTTTTGCTAGCAAGTCTACTGTTTGGACCCCTCATGAAAGGGAATGGATTAAATGCAACTTTGACGAGTGCTCAAAAGAAAATCCTAGCATTGTTGGGGCGAGAGGACTGTTGAGAAACCATCTAGGTGATTGAATTGTGGGATATGGCATAAAACTGGGTATTTGTTCCAATAATAAAGTAGAGGCAATGGTTGTTTGGGGTGGAATAAAGATGCTTAGAGACTATGATTTTAAGAAGGTAATTTTGGAAGGAGACTCCAAATTAATGGTAGACATCCTGAAAGGTGGTGTTGCAACCCCTTGGGAACTAAAAGACATCATTGATAAATGCAAGGCCCTAATGAAATTCTTCACTCATTACCACATACAACATGTGTTTAGGGAAGGTAATCTCTCTACCAACTGTGCGGCCAACGAGGCACTCAAGTGTAACAGACTGGACCCGATGGGAGTACAACCAATTTCCTTTGTCACTGAAAGACAAAGTGCTTAAAGATAAATATGTTAATGTGTATAGCTTATAAAGTTGGGAAAAGGTATTGGCATAGGAGGACCATGCGATCTTGTGTTAAAAAGGTCTCTCATTATAATGATGACAATATTGGTACGGAAAGGAGTATGAAGACATCCTCAGGAAAGAAAGGTAATTATTATTTCATTCCCAACAATATAACGAATCACATGGCTTATTTCATGCAAAGGCTTGTGTCAAATTCAAGTGTTTCAATGTGCCTAATGTCAAATCTAACCTCCAAATTGAAGATCATCTTGCTACAAATCATGCCTCATTTACTATTTGCAATGGCAATAATGAACTTGCCTGAGGAAATGTGAAAAAGGCCACTTCATTAAGAAAGTTCTTGAGCTTCATTTATGAAAGAGCTTATTATCAAAACTTAAGTTGTAGTGTGCTTTGCAAGTTTAGTTGGCTACTAGGGTGTTGCAGTGTTATGAGGAAAGGTTCGCAGAAGATTAATCCTAAAAGTTGACAACGCTCTAAAATGGGTGGGCCTAGAAAATGAACAAAACTTTTGAATTGCTTGGCTCTAAGGAAAAATGTTGATCTTTGGAGAATGTTTAGTAGAGCGGGAATGGTTCCTTTTTTGAAGCAATGAAAGGGTATAATGAGAGTCTCATAGAAAAATTCACCAACTTGTGGAGAAAGGGGAAAGTGGCTATTGGGGATGCTATATTTGAGGTGAAGACCTAGTTCATTGCAAAGGTGACGAGCCTAGAAAACTAGGGAATTAAGGTTGTTAAGAAGAGCAGAGCTAATTACCAAATGTTTGTTGATAATTTCCTCAATGATGGCGAGAAACTCACTCAGTTTCAAAATGGGTATGTGTGGATCGAACTCCTGTCACCCTTCGCTCTAGTTAGTATGTTTGTTATGAGACATTTTACTCTTGAAGGTAGATATATGACTATACATGCATATCACTTTCCTTTACTAAATCACATTCGTCATAATGAATGTATGAACTTTCCTTTTATCTGCTCTCCTCATTGCAATAAAAAATTGAAAATGGTGTGAACCCTCCTCTGCACCAAGGCCTCATGCTTTCTCTTTATAAACATGTCATTGCTCTGAACCCCCATGGTAATCCTTTAGCCACTAGACAGGAAATTCTAAATCAAAATGCAAGGGAAAATGTTGAACCCCTTGCTATGGTTAATCCCATTCAAGAGCCTAACCCTAGGCTTCCACCCCAAATTATTGAATGTAATGTGATTCACCCTGTTAAAGTATTTAATTTTTCTGCTAAAAATTCCACTCCCTCTACCCCTATGGGTAAGAAGACTCATGTTAAAAATTCCCTAGAGCTGGAACTAGTAAAGGCCACCCGAGAGAAGTGCAAACACTCACCGCTTCTCCTAGAACCTCCTAATGCCAAGAATATAAAAAATACTTGAAAACCTAGAATGTGGTCATCACTATAAATGAAGATAAAGATGGAATTCAAGCAAAGGTCTTGGAGGAACTGAAGTCGAGTCTAGGCAGTGGAGGACTAAGATCTACACGCCTTGCAAAGGCTGCCTCCTAGGATATAAAGGGTAAATAGAAAGCCACATTTCAAGAGGAGGAATTGGAGGTTGAAGGGTTTTAGGCACAAGTGGATGAAGACAGTGAGGACATGGAATTTGAAGAGACTGTGTATGATATGGGAGACGAAAAAATGGAGGAAAAAGAAGATAATGAGGAAAAATATGGGTTTGAAGAGGAGCCAAGGAATGATATGTTGAAAGCTTATGAAACTGAGAACAATGCTAAAGATACTAACATTGTTGATGATTTTAACACTGATTTCCTTAAAAGCAGGATGATTTACATGCAGGTCTAGATGGATGATATGGAGAAAGCTATTGTTACTTTGATGAGGGTAACCAATGGTCTCATGTGCAGGGCTATGGTTGGTGTTGTTTCAGGCCAAACCAAGATTAGAAAAATTCTTAAGAAAATGGGGAAGACCGAAGAAATGAAGGACCAAGCTAAAGAAGAGGGACCTAACTGGAGGGAGTATGTCTCCAAAATTGGAGAGTATTGGGACTTGATTGCTAATGCCAAGTAATGGCATTATTTATTTCTTCTGTTTATGGCTGCTTTGCATTTTTTGGAGCTTTGTTTTACAATTCTGGACTACTATTTTAATATAGATTTGTTATGGTTAAAAACTTGTTGGAATTTGGTGGACCTTATTAATGGTCTTCGTATTATTACCTAATTTAGTAGTAGTACTATGTTTTTGATTAAGTATATGATGGTTCTATGGTTAGCATTTTTGATAATTGGCCTGTGTGCCACCCTAATTTTTGGGTTTGGTTTTTTGTTGTTTCTTGTTGCTGGCTAGTGTTGTTCTTCCCATCTTGTTTCCTTTTTTTTGGTTTTGGATTTGTAACCATGAGATCAGGGCCCTTCCTTGCTTAATTAATCAAAAACAAAAAATACATTTTTTTATATAACATTATTTCTACATTTAAAAAAAAATCATATTTATTGCTAAGTGATTTCTGGATTCAATTGTGTGTGAATTTTTTGCATCAATGTTTTGGATCACACTCCATGATCCATCATCAGGATGAAAGCAGAGAGAAAGAAGGAGAAAAAATGGATAGTTGCAAACCAAGATCAATCTTAAAAAGACGAGGAGAGTGGGAAGGATGCATGTGGGCCAAGGCAAACAAGACATTAAGAAATAAAGGAAAAATGAAAAAATGACAAAGAACACTGATAAATATTAATAAAGAATTGAGACAGCACAAACCAAATGACAAAGCAAAAGATAAATAGACAAGACAACAAAAAAAAGATAAAAGAAACAAAGTAAAAGCAAAAAGACTATAAAGAAATTAAGAAACAAAAAGATAAAAAACAAAATTAAATAAACTTAGAGAAAAAAGAAAAACAATAAACAAGAAGAAAAGAAATAAAATGAACCAAGGGACTACTCAAATAATCAATATAAAGAACAAAGAAAAATAAATTAAAGACAAAAAATTGCAATTAAAAAATGAAATATAATGAAAAAAAGAATAAAAAGGAAACAACCAATAGATAAAAGAAGACCCATGTTAAGACTTCTTTTCTTCAAGTTACTTGGGCTCTTGGACTGACCTTTATTATCTGGCATATTTAGTTGGAGGGGAATTGCAGACTTTTTCAAGATGTGAAGTTGGTTGTCCAACATTTGTGGTGGAAAATTCTTCATTCTTTGGGAGAAACTGTTTTGGCTAAGTGTGTGATGCAAGATCATCCCGAGCGAATGAGCAATATGCATCAACCAAAAATATTTCCAATTTGTTTTTCTTCAATTTTTTTTGGTGGTCTTTGACATCTTTCAATAGCAAGAATTCAAAAATCTAATCAAAATTACAAAAATCTGAGTTTTTTGTCAAAACATTGTTTTAAGGATCCATGGGTAGTTTTAAAAATTATTTCTAGAAAATTTGTAAGGAATCAAGTAAATTCCTTTTGCAAGGAAATTCTTGGAGGTGCCATGTCAAATGCGCAAAAATGATCAAAGTTACATCTTTCACCGTTTGAGAGAAATTAACACTCAAAATTTGTGTTTTTAATGTTGAAAGTGTGCTATTGGTTTATGGAAAGTTTAAATTTTTAAAATTTATGAGGGTTGGAGCAAAATTGTTTTGTAGAGGACTTGAGGACATCATCTCAAGCCTATTCGCCAATTTTCATGGGAATTGGAGAACTTTGATTTTCTTGCCTGCCGACACCTAATGACATCAAATTGGCATATTTAGTCTTCTTCAAATTAATTTTCTAGAAAGATGGTTATTGCAAAAGAATAAACATTTATTCTTCATTATTTCTAATGTTATCCCTCCATATTTTCATTTATAAATTGAATTAGATTACAAGCTTTATTTTAATTAAAGCAAATAAATTTAAGAGAGACAAGATGAGGGGGTGTGGCATTTGAAGAGGCAAAATTTCGGAATGGGGAAAATGAATAGGTACAACCAAAAGAGGGAGTTTTAGAATTTAATAAAAAACAAAGAAAATGATAGAGGAAAAGAGGAAAGGGATGTTGTGTGTTATCACGAAATCTAGCAACGCTCGTTCCACGGATAACCCCCCTATGAAACTTGTTTGTTTCCTAGGATTCATGAAGTTCAAGGACGCAAAACGAAGTGATTTTCAAGCCACCTCGAAATGCATTCCAATTTTCAAACATTTGTTTTCAACGTCCCCCTATGTTTGCCTCGCGAAGACCTTCGAAACGAGCCCCTTCACGAAGTCTCACTGTTTGTACTTAGTTAATTGTGAAAAATGCAGTTGCACTGAAAAAGTGCACTCCTACTCACAAGCCAAAAATTGGCTAAGTATAAAAAGTGCAGGGGCGTTTATTTTCAGTGCCCCTGCATGAAGGTGATTTCTTTCAAAGTGTAAGAGCATTGAAAAAGTGCGCTATTACACTTTTTATCCTAGCTTAGTCTTTTTCTTGCTTGGGCGCGTTTCTTCATGTGTTTATAGTTTTCGTTCATCGTGCCACTTTTCGTGCCTAAATTTATTGCTCAACTTGAGTTAGGTTTACATGTCTTTATTTCACTTAAAAGTGTTTTATTGTTCCTTTTTCATTGTTCATGATCTTCAAACTGTATTCCTTCTTGTTGGGCAAAATTCTCTCAAGCTGTAAAACACGTTTTTGGAGATTTTTGAAATTCCTCTTAACTAAATTTCGTGCTTCCTCTTGGTGATTCATTCTCCTTACTTTCTCTCCTTTTTCCTTCATTACTTTGTACATATCTAAGGTTTTACTTATGTGTTTTGTTTATCTCCATTTTCTTCTCACGTTTTTCTTCTACCCACGCGTTTTCTTTATTTTTCTTTTGGTGTGGAGTCTTGTCCATTTTCAAGCACTTCTTTCCTCTTGCCCTAGTCGCGTTATGGTTTATCATCACATGTTCTTGTTTCCATCATTTGTTTTGACAAATGGCCTCTTGCACATACGCGTTTACCTCTTTTGTTTTAGCCGTTCTTACCTGCGTATTTTGGTCTCTTCACACGTTTCCTATGCCAACACTTTGAAATGGAAATAGGTGAAAATCTAATGCACTTCAAAATACGTTCTCAAGTGTTGCTTCTAATCCTCTCAATACTTCCATATCTTCAAAGCATCACATTATGTTTTCATTTCCTTTCCCAAACAAAGAAGCGCACCTTTTCAACGCCAAGAAAGCAACTATTAACTTCATTGTGAGAAATGTCATAGCGCTGAAAAAGTGCGCCCTGACATTTCACAATTTTTTCTAACACTAAAAAGTGCAGGAGCGTTGTTTTTCAGCGCCTCTGCATCAAAGTGAAATAATTCAAAATGTAAGGGCGCTGAAAAACTACGCCCTTACACTTTTCACATTTTTTTTACCTGAAACATTTCAAACTTGCTCAATTCAGTCCTGAACCTCGCTCCTTCCATTTTGTGCATCGTTTTGCATGCCTTGTCATCCGTTCTACGCTTTCCCATCATCGTTGCTCGTTTTGCGCATTCCCATGCTATTTAACGACTAATGTTTGTTCTGGATCGACACCTTGCAGTCTCTTTTCTGGATCTTCAAAGTTGATTGATCAAAGATTCAGTCCATCTTGATGACTGCCAGTAAACCTTTCTCTTCTTCAAAAGCAAAGGGAAAAATGAAATATAAATATCAAGGTGTCTATCCGCCGACTGTAGTGGTCTCTAAGGTGGAAGAAATAAAAGACACAGAAGTTGGCCATCAAGACTTCCAGGTTGATTTTGCAAAGCAAACAGAGTTGAAGGCTCTTCTTGACCCGATGAGAGCAATTGTACACAATAACCTACATTTGGTAGCTATGTTTCCTACTGCTGCACACAATACGAAATTTTTCCTTCAAGTGGCATCTCATTACATCAGGGAAAGCCGAAGTGTGATCGATTCTTCTGGGCATAAGATTTTAAGACTCGACCCTGATTTCTTTGATATTGTGTTCAAGGTTCCTCAAATGGAGAAATACATTGATATCTTTGTAAAAAAAGCACAAGAAGTCTTTGATGTTGATCCCAACAAGGCTAAAAACCTAATAAATACTCAATGGTTGAAGAAGCCTAGACAATCTGTTTCCAGATGGCCAAAGGGACTCCTGCGAAGTGATTTCAAAGATGACGTCAAATATATGATCACATTTAGTAAAAGGATTTCCTGAATCATCCACTTTTCATGATTGGATGTATGAATACATCAAAATTATAAGAAGACAAAAGGTGCACATTGACTGGGGCAAACAGATCAGTGATGAAATACATGAGCAGCTGATCAATGTGCCTTCCACATTGAAATTCTATATGACTTCTTACCTGGTGTACGCAGCAGCCGTAATGAGACAATTCTCAGGTCTATCCACAAAAGGAAATCGAATGCTGGTACCTGTGTACAAATTTTTCTATCAACTGGAATTGAAGGAAAGCTTTCATCACTTAAGGCGAGTTACAGATGCTTTCTTTGCACCTTTTCTTTTCAATTTTGATCCAGCTCTCGAAAGGAGGAGGGTATCTGATGAGGCCTATAAGGTGGTAAGTAAAGTTGGATGCCTATTTCTTCAATTCCCAATGTTTACTTATTTGAGAGTAGGGTGCTACACTGGTTGTCCTTACATGCTGCCACATTATCCTTCAGATAAGTGGGTTCTCATGGAGACGTGTAGACAGCTGATTTCAGTACATAAAGAATGAAGAAGTAACCACAAGCGTGGATTCAAGTTCCCAATGACAATCAGAAGATATACTATCCCAACTGTACAGAAAGCCAATTCTATTTACGCTGAGATGCAAATCATGACAGTCAAGACCTATAGGTATAGGTTTGATTTTGATTACCGAGATGTCAGAAATAAATTACAAAAGGGTCATCGTCACAAGTATCGCTTTGAAGACATCTAGGTTGATTGTAGAGATGAAGAAGCCATTCAAAAAATGGATTATTGTAGGTTGACTGTTCAGCAGATCAGAGACCTTGATATTGCTGACCTACCAGAGGATTTTGAAAATCCTGGCGATATCATGAATGCTCTCTATGATGAACAAGAGGTTTGTAAAAGACCGTTGCCTGCAATTCAATGGTCTAGGAAAGAAATTACTAGCATGAGAGAGAGATTGAAGCCAATCCTAGCCAACACTGCAGAATGGTTACATAAGCATGGTTATGAAATGAAAAGTTTCAGAACAGATTCAGAAGGAGAAGAATCTGAAGCAGAAGCTCACCGATAGCAAGAACTCCGCATGAAAAATAAATCAGCGGTTGTTCCCACTTCTTCACGAAGAGGTCCCAGGATCAAGTTTACTGTTGGCAAGAAAGATACCTAGTCTGTCCCAGAAGGAGAAACCACAGAATCCGATCCATCTTGCTCTAAAGGTAAAAATTCCATACCAGAGGAGATAGGTTCTGATGAAGAAGGTACTTCCAGTGACCAATCCGCTGAAGATGAAGACTCAGCAGAAGTAGACTCCAATGCAGAAGAGGTTTCTGAAAGCGGGCAAGAGTCTGAAGATTCTGAAGAAGAATCTGAAGGTGATTCTAAAGGTGAACCGGAATCAGAGAGACAAGAGGGTGATCAACAAGAACCCAGGCATGATCAAGAAATAACTACTTCTCCTCCTGAGAATATAGTTGAGAAAATTCCTAGAACGTCATCGCCTGTGATTTCCAGTATTCCTCATACCCCTCCAAGTTCAAGAACTCCTCCAACTCCTATTCCCTCGTCACCCATTCCTACCACATGCATTCCTACAGTTGAGATATCCACTATTCCTGTAGCATCAACCCCGCTTGATACTCCCTCGGTGACAAGAATTCATATGGTTGATATACTGTCGAAGCGGAAGAAGCAAATGATATCTCAAGTGTCGAAGCGGAAGAAGCAAATGATCTCTCCAGAGGAGCTCGACCTCGAAGAGATAGTCCCTCCAAAAGCTAAAGGGAAGAAAAAGGAAAAAGTATACTCAAGGTTGAACATTGACAAGACTGGGCACAAGTATGCAGAAATTGGCATACCATCGCAAGAAGAAGGTGATGTCAATATGGAGGACTACACAGTGACAAAAGTCCAGCTTGGCAAGGTTACCAATGAAAGTGCAAAGGCTGATGCACAAGTGACATTGGATATCTTGGTTGGAAGACTGGATAAAATGGAGCAAGCTCGCAATATGTACAAGCAGAGGGCAGAGCATTATGCCACTGTTGTAAAGAGACTTGTAGGATCTCCAACTAATGCACAACCGCTGACAGTGGTAAGTATTGAAGACCCAGCTATCAAGAAAGTTGAGAAGTTTTCCTCCAAAGGTAGAGTGTTGTATGATTTTGTTGAGAAGATCATAGAACACGGATCTCAGATCATAATTGTTGCGGACGAGAAAACTACCATGTTGGCCAAGCTCATCACAGAGCTTGATAAAGAAAAAAGTGTACTTTCCCAGGAGCACAGAGATATGGAAAAATACTTGTTGTCATGGTCACAGATGAAGCAGGAAAAGCTTAGTAAATTGGTGGAAGTCGGGGTAATTCATGACACAGAAAATTTCATTGAGATAAGAGAATCCTTGAAACATCAATTCAAGTAATTCAATCTCTTACGGAAGATCTCCACCAAGTGCAGGAAGATGTCGAAGGACATCGTGCTATTCTCGAAAAAGGTATCAAGGAGTTACCAGGTCAACTTATTGAAGGGAATCGTATCTTCCTGCCGGCCACAGAAATATCTCAGATCTTCAAAGAAGCCATCATGAAGTTGATTGACAGTCCAGACTTTTCAAAATCCTCACTGAACATCATTTGTGATACAAGGCTCACATTGGATAACCTGAAAATGCATCTTGATAGGTGCAAGAAGGTTCACTCATCTACCATGAGATCGATCACGAGAATTCACACCATTGTGGATTACACCATTGGTCCGGATGAGAGGTTCGTGTAGGAGACTAGGAAGAAATACGAAGACTTACGCGCCCAAAGAAAGGAAACATGAAGAAGGTTCATGATCTCCAGTGTTAGATATTTCTGGTGCATCCTTTTATGCATCCTATAAATATTTCCTGACATCTTATATGTCTTTTTGTAAATTGTATTTGCACCAAGTTCGAAGATGTATTGTTTTGAAAACAAATTACACTTTGACTTTGGTCAAAGTTAGGTGAGATCTCCTTGAATCGCTGAACTAACTTTCCTTGATTTTCTCAATTAGATTCCTAATTTTGTTCATCCCTCTTTCTATATAATGTGAGGGATTTCTATTGTAAAGTTTATCCTTTAGTATTTTTCAACGAAGTGCTGCCCTTTTTGAAACAGAATTGTGAAACTTTGCGTTCATACTTTGTGAATGAAATTCAATCAATAAAGAAGAAGATTGCAAGCCAGATTTTGTGTTGGATTCAATAATTTTATGAATTGATATTATTTGGTGGTGTTTAGCTTGAGAAATCTGAAGGACTCTAAGTAATTTATGTAAAATTTGTGTTACATCCTTTATTTAGATTTTCATTTGTGTTTTGGATAATATTGTTGAATGATCTACAAGACTTTGTGCTTGTAATTGTTCATGCTCTTTGAATACTTTGGTTGGATGATCTACAAGACTTTGCACTAGTAATTTTTCATACTGTTCGAGGAATTGCTGCGTCTAAGAAGACTTTGTGCTTCTAACGTGACAAACAACACACTTTTCACAGATCCACCATTGAAAAAGGTACAGAACAACTTTGTGCCTTCGTGAGCTTTCCCTTTTATTTTACTAGTTTATTGTTAATCACTTCTGGTTCCTCTACGCTTTGCTTTGACAAGATAGAGGTATTGGCATAATTGCTCGTTGTTATTTTAAAGTTATTGTGAATTAAGAACTTCCAATAGTGAAGCATTGTAAACATCTTCTCTGAAAAAAGAGAGAAGGATGAATGTAACACACCCCCCACTTCATAAGTATTGTGTACATTTTGTAATTACTTGTTTGTTTTACTATCGCTTCTGTCAACAGTAAGAAGGGCGCCTCCCCTTTTCTGAGAGGAGAGATTCACATCTCAAATAGTTGTGGCTGAAGTCCTAGTTGTGCAATCTATCAAAAAGTTGATTACATAATTTTCACCCAACAGTTTTTTAACGACTCCGCTGGGGAACGACATACGCAATCTAATCCTCACGCTTTTGATTGAAGTAGATAAGTTTCCTCTTTCTTGCTATTCTTTTGTATATTGTCACTTTATAATATCCATCTTATTTAGATCTACATTCTGGCAGACCAGATATATACACGAGGATTGAGAGCTCAATGAGTAGCAGATCCAATTTTTGAAGAGTTGTTGGAACGTGATTTTCCATTTACTCTCCCACGATTAAGGTCACTACTGCAACGTGCCATAAGCTACCCTCCACGTAGCCAAAGATCTCCTCTCCCAAGTGTTTGGTTTGTTTACCGCAGATGTCTCGTCCAGGTACCTATTATGCAACTAGTCATGGTTGCACCACCTACAGGACCATGGGGAAATGCTTTTGGTCCCCTCCGTTTGGCCGCACCTTTGCACGAACCGCCGCGCGTATCCAGGAAGCATCTCCTAAAGTTTCAAGGTGATGGAAAACAACACCCCGATGAGCACATATCTGTGTTCTACATCATTTGTGGTGTTCTTGGCATTGAGCATGAAGATGTCTCCGTAAGATTGTTCATTGAATCCCTTCAAGGGGTTGTAGCCGAATGGTTCTTTACCCTTCCTAACGCCTCCGTCACTGATTGGGCCTCTCTTCGCACTAAGTTTGAAGAAATATTTAAGCCTGCTGAAGATTCACATGCTCTATTGGCGTAGCTCACCACCATGTGTAAAGAAGCTCACGAGCCCATGCGCGAGTTTGTGGAAAAATTTAATAAATTGGTGACGCGGATCCCAAATGATGCAAGGCTGATGGACCATAACCTGAAGTGCTTCTTCATCAACACACAACTACCCAAGATGAGTTTCTACTTGTGTAGGGAAAATCTTGTTAATGTTGAAGCAGCCCAACAATTGGCTACCAGTTTGGACGACGACATGATCCTTGCTGGAGAAATTAGGATGGGAACTAACGGAAATAAAAGGATGCAAGCCTCAGGGTCTTCGGCATCTAATGTTAGTACTCCCAGTGCCAGCTCAAATTTCACAGATCCCATGGTCCAAAGGCTATAAAATGAAGTCTTGTCTCTCAAAAAACAAGTTTCAAGCAATAACAACAGTAGCAATTACAAGGACGTCCCTAGGAGGACTTTCCCTAATTATGCTGGCAACAAAAATCAAAATCGTCTCCCAGCACCTCCAGGAAGGCTTGCTCTGGAAGCCCCGCCTGCTAACAATGCTATGGGATACTACGAGACTAAACAAGATGATTATGCGCAGCATGAATACCCTGAAGAAGAAAATGCCGATCTCTTCCAAGAAGAAGAAACTGAATCGGCTGGCGACTCCAAGATTAGCTATTTGCAAATGGCGGAAGAAGAAGAAGAAGAAGAAGACGACTTGGTGAATGTACTTATGTTGTTTTTACGCGGCATCAACAAAATCAGCTTGATAAAGCTCAAGCTGTTGTTGTCCCTGAAAAAGAGAAGTCTCCTGTAACGATCGCCAAAAGAGGATCTCCCCTCCCTTGGCAACCCAAGAAAGCAGCAAATCCACAAGTAAGTGCACCTCGCTCTCCTTCATCAACTCCCGTTATTCCTAAAGCTAATCCTCCCATTCCAAAGACCAGTATGCCTTTTGTAAAACCAATCAGTGAAGTTACGACTTCCAACCTACAAATTTCTTTCCAGGCTTTTGACATTATTGACCATGCCAAGAAAACCAAGGTTCCAATGTCCGAGGCTGAATACCTCAAAGCCAACCCCGACCAATTTGACAGGCTTGTCAAGTTTGTCAATGATAAAAGAATTTCCCCAAGTCAGGATACACCTCCTGACATCCCTGTTACTCCTAAACCTAAGATATCATAGAGTAACCTTGTATCTAATCCTCCAACCGCCTCTAGATGCATTGATCCATTTTTCATCTCCCTACTTGTAAATGATTTCAAGTTGAGTAACTGTGTCATAGAATCTGGTGCATCCGACAATGTGATGCCTGCCAAGGTGGCTATTGGTTTGGGCCTTGAGACGACCAAGACTTTCAGCCGTTGTTTCTCCATGGAGAATAAACAAGTTCCATTAATTGGCCAGATTAAAGATGTGCAATACGCATTCGCCGCATACCCGGAGAAGAAAATAAAAATGATGGTCCTTGTGGCCGATGTACCAGCATCCTACCTCCTCGGACGCAATTTCTACAAAGATGTTGGAGGAGAACTAAGTATGGATATGTTTGAAGCAAGAATACCAGTAAAAGGTGTGATGCAAAAGTTGGTTCCTGAAAAAGAGTCAAAGTTTTCAGTTGCCAAATCAGATGATCCCAGAGCTCAGATCTTGTTTGAATCCTCAGGCATGGGAACTTACTATCTACAAATAAATGAGGTGGGTGAATCCTCGACCCAAAATGAGTTAGAAAATGATGATATTTCCTCCACTTCAAATAAGACATCACCAGGTGATTTGTCTATCTTCGACCATGAATCTTCGTCAGATGATGAAGCTTTGGACTTCGACACTGTTAGCATTGGTGATCCTAATGGTGTCTGGTTGCTCGAATTTGATGGTAGATGCTCTTCGACTGGATCTGGAGCAGGAATGGTTTTCATTTCAACAACAGGAAATTTTTTCCCCCTCTTTCAAGTTGCAATTTGATAACACTAATAACACCACTGAGTATGAAGCCCTGCTGTTGGGAATGCAAGTCGCATTGAAGAAAAGTATAAAAAATCTTCACGCACAACGTGATGCCGAGCTGATAGTATGTCAAGTGAGAAATCTCTATCAGACAAAGAACGATAGACTCAGGCATTATCGTAATCTAGTGTGGGATTCCGTTGAGGAATTCGAAGCTTTTGATATCTTTGTTGTTCCCAGAGAATACAATACTAGAGTTGATTCCCTCGCAATCTCCACCACGCTCTTAGTGCCACACAAAGACTTTCAAGGTTCTACCTACACCATAGAGTTGGTTTTCCACCCAAGTGTCCCTGACAATTCAAAGAATTGGCAAATTTTCAATGATGACCATCAGATCATCGCCTTTCTTGAGAAAGCTGCAAATTTTGATGAATTGTATTTTGAAGGCAGCAATTCTCTGCCTCGAGAATCTGTGTCTAATATAGATCCTGTTACGGGCGAGGAATATTTGAAACTCAAGGGGAATAAGATTCCCAAAGGATTGGTATCCTTGGAAAAGCTTTTTGACAAGCATGATTGCCACGTGAAAAAGCAACTCTCAGATTCTGACTCATCTAATGAAGTGGAACAAATTAATCTGGGAACAGAAGCTAACCCCAAGATGGTGAACATTGGAAAATGTTGCATGGCCGAAGAAATAAGATAGTTTGTTAAGCTATTACAAGAGTATATTGATGTCTTAGCATATTCGTACGAAGATCTAAAATCATTTCGGCCTAAAGAAGTACAACATGATATTCCCCTCAAGGTTGGAGCTTTGCCTTACAAACAAAAGCAGAGGCAGTACAATCCCAAGATCTCTGGAACAATTTTTGCGGAAGTTCAAAAGATGCTAAATGCCCAGATAATATTCCCTATCCATCATTCAACATGGATAGCCAATATCGTCCCCGTTCGTAAGAAGAACGGTGAAATCCGCATTTGTGTAGATTTCAGAAATCTAAACCAATTGTCGCTCAAAGACAATTACCCACTTCCAGTGATGGACCAAGTCCTACAGAATGTAACTGGATCCGAGATGCTCTCCATGCTAGATAGATTTTTTGGGCTACAACCAGGTTGAAGTTAATTCAAACGATCAACACAAGACTGCTTTCACAAGGAACCTTTGCCTATCGCAGGATGTCGTTTGGTTTGATCAACGTTGGAGCCACATTCCAACGTGCCATGGATCTCGCTTTCCACGATGTGATGGGTAAGTTCATTATGGTGTATCTTGATGATCTCATAGTCTTCTCTAAGCGACGTCATGAACACTTCTACCACTTGAGGCTGATTCTTGAAAGATGTCGTCAGCATGGTATTTCCCTAAATTCCAAAAAGTCAACTTTTGGGGTGACAGAAGGTAAACTTCTTGGTCACGTTGTGTCTACGGAGGGAATCAAGATCAACTTGGAAAGGGTCAATGGAATTAAATCTCTCGCTTTTCTGTCGAGCAAGAAAGTTGTTCATTCCTTTTTCGGTAAAGTAAACTTCTTAAGGAGGTTTCTCCCAGACTTTGCTAAAAAGACTCGTCGTATTGTAAATATGATGAAGGGTAATGCCACATTCCACTGGACCGCAGAGGGAAAAGCAGCATTCGATGATATCAAGGAAGCCATTGCTCATGTGCCTATGTTGGTTTGCCCCAACTACACCAAAGATTTTTTTATGTACAGTTATGCTTCCGAGCATACACTCTCAGTAATTCTAGTACAGGAAAATGATGAAGGCTTTGAATCCCCCATTGCATTCATGAGCTATCCCCTGAAGAATTATGAATTGAAATATTCTCAAATGGAGAAGCATGCTTTCATAGTTGTCAAATTCGTCAAGCATTTTTGGTTCTACATCCTAAGTAGCCATGTGAAGGTTCTTGTCCCAGATTCAACTGTTAAGTCTATCCTAACACAACAGGAATTTGAAACAAAAAGAGGCAATTAGATTGCCAAGATTCAGGAGTATGATATGGAAATTAAGCCCACTAAGTTGATACGTGGACGTGGACTTTGTCGACTTATTGCTGAAAATAATCTGGATAAAGAAATTTCAGAGGATGAAGAAGTTTCAGACGAGGAAGAGGTTGATCCAAGTGCACTCCCAATGGTACTATTTGGTAGTACCACTGATGAATGGTATTCCAACATCGCTCATTTCCTCACATATGGAGAATGCCCTAATCACTTAACTCCAAAGGAAAAGAGAACCATCAAGCTGAAATCAACTAATTTTGACTTATGGGACAATGACTTGTATAAGCATGCAATGGATGGGACTTTTCTCAGATGCATTGATAAGGAACAACAATAAAAATTGTTGAAGTCTCATCATGACTTGGCATGTGGTGGACATTTCTTAGCGCCAGTAACCACTCACAAAATCCTGAGAGTGAAGTATTACTGGCCCACACTTTTTCAGGACACGTACTCTTGGGTGCATAAGTGTGAATTATGCCAACAGTTTGTCGGCCAACCCAGGTTGGCATCTTTGCCATTAAAACTTGTTGTGATCGAAGAATATTTCAAGCAATGGGGCATCGAATTCATAGGTGCAGTTAATCCATCATCAAGTGCAGGACATATCTATGTTTTGACTGCTACTGACTATTTCACCAAATGGGTGGAAGCGATACCTACCAAGCGTGCTACTTCAGAAGTAGTGTGCAGTTTCTTAAAAGAAAGCATTATTTCCAGGTTCGGTGTGCTGAACAAGATTGTTGCTGACAATGTTTCTACCTTCTCATCAAACAAGATTACTGAGTTTTGTTTTAAACACGGCATAAATTTGTCACATTCTTCCGACTATTATCCGCAAGGTAATGGTTAGGCAGAATCTAGCAACAAAAATCTAGTGACTATCATCTGCAAGCTGGTGGACGAGAATCAACATTTGTGGCACGAGGCCTTGTTCGACACTTTGTGGGCAGACATGATAACTCTGAAGCAAGCAATCGACATGTCTCCTTTTCAACTCTTGTACAGATTGAATGTCGAGATTCCTATAACTTTGGAACTACCAGCCCTCAAACTGGCTAAGGCCATTGAGGATGAGACGTTTAATAACTCTATTGATAAGCGCATCATGTATCTCTCCGAATTGGAAGAGAATCAGGTTCAAGTGGTTGACCGCATCGCAGAACACCAGGACCAAGTGAAGAAGTTGTTTGACAAAAAAGCTAAGTCTCAAGAATTTCAAATTGGTGACCTCGTTCTCCTGTGGGACAAAAGAAGAGAACCAAAAGGTATGCATGGGAAATTTGACTCACTGTGGACAGGACCCTTCCAAATACATCAGTTGCATGGTGAGAATAGTTTCTTGTTGGCATATGGAGATGGAACGCCATTTTCCCTTCCTCACAGTGGGCAACATCTCAAGCACTTTACAAAGTAAAGCAATTGGCATTGGTATGTAAATACTTATTATTTTTAAGTCCTTTCAAGTCTTTACGTTTTAAGTTTTGTCATCGTCGTCGTCGCCTGACTCCAAGCCCAATGGATGGATGAAGGCACTTGAATTCTGGAATTCTTCTCCCTTCATTTGTTTTAAAGAACAGTTGAAGGAAGACCCCCAATAGGAGCCAACTGTTATCACGGAATCTAGCAGCGCTCGTTCCACGGATAACCCCCTACGAAACTTGTCTGTTTCCTAGGATTCGTGAATTTCAAGCACGCAAAATGAAGTGATTTTCAAGCCACCTCGAAATGCGTTCCAAGTTTCAAACATTTGTTTTGAACGTCCCCCTATGTTCACCTCGCGAAGACCTTCGAAACAAGCCCCTTCACGAAGTCTCACTATTCATACTTAGTTAATTGTGAAAAATGCAGTTGCACTGAAAAAGTGTGCTCCTACTCAGAAGCCAAAAATTGGCTAAGTATAAAAAGTGCAGGGGCACTGATTTTCAGTGCCTCTGCATGAAGGTGATTTTTTTCAAAGTGTAAGAGCGCTGAAAAAGTGCACTATTACACTTTTTATCCTGACTTAGTCTTTTTCTTGCTTGGGCACGTTTCTTCATGTGTTTACAGTTTTCGTTCATCGTGCCACTTTTAATGCCTAAATTTATTGCTTGACTTGAGTTAGGTTTTCATGTCTTTCTTTCACTTAAAAGTGTTTTATTGTTCCTTTTTCATTGTTCATGATCTTCAAACTGTATTCCTTCTTGCCGGGAGAAATTCTCTCAAGCTACAAAACACGTTTTTGGAGATTTTCAAAATTCCTCTTAACTAAATTTCGCGCTTCCTCTTGGTGATTCATTCTCCTTACTTTCTCTCCTTTTTCCTTCATTACTTTGTACATATCTAAGGTTTTACTTATGCATTTTTTTTATCTCCATTTTCTTCTCACGTTTTCTTCTACCCACACATTTTCTTTATTTTGCTTTTGGTGTGGAGTCTTGTCCATTTTCAAGCACTTCTTTCCTCTTGCCCTAGTCGCGTTATGGTTTATCATCACGTGTTCTTGTTTCCATTGTTTGTTTTGACAAATGGCCTCTTGCACATAGACGTTTACCTCTTTTGTTTTAGCCGTTCTTACCTGCGTATTTTGGTCTCTTCACACGTTTCCTATGCCAACACTTTGAAATGGAAATAGGTGAAAATCTGATGCACTTCAAAATACGTTCTCAAGTGTTGCTTCTAATCCTCTCAATACTTCCATATCTCCAAAGCATCACATTATGTTTTCATTTCCTTTCCCAAACAAAGAAGCGCACCTTTTCAACGCCAAGAAAGCAACTGTTAACTTCATTGTGAGAAATGTCATAGCGCTGAAAAAGTGCGCCCTAACATTTCACAATTTTTTCTAACACTAAAAAGTGTAGGAGCGTTGTTTTTCAGCACCCCTGCATCAAAGTGAAATCCTTCAAAATGTAAGGGCGTTGAAAAACTGCGCCCTTACACTTTTCACATTTTTTTTTCCCTGAAACATTTCAAACTTTCCCAATTCATTCCTAAACCTCGCTCCTTCCATTTTGTGCATCATTTTGCATGCCTTCTCATATGTTCTACGCTTTCCCATCATCGTTGCTCGTTTTGCACATTCCCATGCTATTTAACGGCTAATGTTTGTTCTGGCTCGACACCTTGTAGTCTCTTTTCTGGATCTTCAAAGTTGATTGATCAAAGATTTAGTCGATCTTGATGACTGCCAGTAAACCTTCGTCTTCTTCAAAAGCAAAGGGAAAAATGAAATATAAATATCAAAGTGTCTATCTGCCGACTGTAGTGGTCTCTAAGGTGGAAGAAATAAAAGACAGAAGATGGCCATCAAGACTTGGTTGATTTTGCAAAGCAAACAGAGTTGAAAGCTCTTCCTGACCCGATGAGAGCAATTGTACACAGTAACCTGCATTTGGTAGCTATGTTTCCTACTGCTGCACACAATACAAATTTTTTCCTTCAAGTGCCATCTCATTACATCAGGGAAAGCCGAAGTGTGATTGATTCTTCTGGGCACGAGATTTTAAGACTCGACCCTGATTTCTTTGATATTGTGTTCAAGGTTCCTCAAATGGAGAAATACATTGATATCTCTATTCAAAAAGCACAAGAAGTCTTTGACGCTGATCCCAGCAAGGATAAAAACCTAATAAATACTCAATGGTTGAAGAAGCCTAGACAATCTGGTTCCAGATGGCCAAAGGGACTCCTGCGAAGTGATTTCAAAGATGACGTCAAAAATATGATCACATTTTTAAGCAGAGTAAAAGGCTTGCCTGAATCATCCACTTTTCATGATTGGATGTATGAATACATCAGGATTATAAGAAGAAAAAAGGTACACATTGACTGGGGCAAACAAATCAGTGATGAAATACTTGAGCAGCTGATCAATGTGCCTTCCACATTGAAATTCTATATGACTTCTTACCTAGTGTACACAGCAGCTGTAATGAGACAATTCCCAGGTCTATCCACAAAAGGAAATCGGATGCTGGTACCTGTGTACAAATTTTTCTATCAACTGGAATTGAAGGAAAGCTTTCATCACTTCAGGCGGGTTACAGATGCTTTCTTTGCACCTTTTCTTTTCAATTTTGATGCAGCTCTCGAAAGGAGGAGGGTATCTGATGAGGCCTATAAGGTGGTAAGTAAAGTTGGATGCCTATTTCTTCAATTCCCAACGTTTACTTATTTGAGAGTAGGGTGCTACATTGGCTGTCCTTACATGCTGCCACGTTATCCTTCAGATAAGTGGGTTCTCATGGAGACGTCCAGACAATTGATTTCAGTGCATAAAGAACGAAGAAGTAACCACAAGCGTGGATTCAAGTTCCCAATGACAATCGACAGATATACTATCCCAACTATACAGAAAGCCAAGTCTTTTTACGCTGAGATGCAAATCATGACAGTCAAGACCTATAGGTATAGGTTTGATTTTGAATACCAAGATGTTAGAAAGAAATTACAAAAGGGTCATCGTCACAAGTATCACTTTGAAGACATCTGGGCTGATTGTAGAGATGAAGAATCCATTCACAAAATGGATTATTGTAGGTTGACTGTTCAGCAGATCAGAGACCTTGATATTGCTGACCTACCAGAGGATTTTGCAGATCCTGGCGATATCATGAATGCTCTCTATGAAGAACAAGAGGTTTCTAAAAGACCGTTGCCTGCAATTCAATGGTCTAGGAAAAAAATTACCAGCATGAGAGAGAGATTGAAGCCAATCCTAGCCAACACTACAGAATGGTTACATAAGCATGGTTATGAAATGAAAATTTTCAGAATAGATTTAGAAGGAGAAGAATCCGAAGTAGAAGCTCACTGACAGCAAGAACTTCGCATAAAAAATAAATCAGCGGTTGTTCCCACTTCTTCACAAAGAGGTCCTAGGATCAATTTTACTATTGGCAAGAAAGATACCCAGTCTGTCCCAGAAGGAGAAACCACGGAATCCGATCCATCTCTCTCTAAAGGTAAAAAATCCATTCCAGAGGAGATAGATTCTGATGAAGAAGGTACTTCCAGTGACCAATCCACTGAAGATAAAGACTTAGTAGAAGCAGACTCCGATGTAGAAGAGGTTTCTGAAAATGGGCAAGAGTCTGAAGAGGATTCTAAAGAAGAATCTTAAGGTGATTATGAAGGTGAACCAGAATCGGAGAGACAAGAGGGTGATCAACAGGAACCCAGGCATGATCAAGAAAGAACTACTTCTCCACCTGAGAATATAGTTGAGAAAATTCCTAGAACATCATCACCTGTGATTTCTAGTATTCCTCATACCCCTCCAAGTTCAAGAACTCCTCCACCTCCTGTTCCCTCGTCACCCATTCCTACCACATGCATTCCTGCAGTTGAGATATCCACTATTCCTGCAACATCAACCCCGCTTGATACTCCCTCGGTGACAAGCATTCGTATGGTTGATATACTATCAAGTCCTCCATCATCCATTCCTAGCCTGTCTTCACCAATGTATGATATCACTTCTGAAAATGAATTCAATCGTTTCATGAATGTGTCAATGCGTGATCGACTCAATGTGCATTCTATAGGAGCGATGATGACAGACACTTCTCCCATTGTCACAATACCCATGGTAACTTCAGATGTGACAATAACTTCAAAAGTGACGATGACAACTGAGTTGACAGTAAATCCAGAAGTTCACACCTCCTTCCTTCCCCCTTGGCTGATATCTCAAGTGTCGAAGCGGAAGAAGCAAATGATCTCTCCAGAGGAGCTCAACCTCGAAGAGATAGTCCCTCCAAAAGCTAAAGGGAAGAAAAAGGAAAAAGTATACTCAAGGCTAAACATTGACAAGACTAGGCACAAGTATGCAGAAATTGGCATATTACCGCAAGAAGAAGGTGAGTTCAATATGGAGGACTACACAGTGACAAAAGTCCAGCTTGGCAAGGTTACCAATGAAAGTGCAAAGGTTGATGCGCAAGTGACATTGGATATCTTGGCTGGAAGACTGGATAAAATGGAGCAGGCTCACAATATGTACAAGCAGAGGGCAGAGCATTATGCCACTGTTGTAAAGAGACTTGCAGGATCTCCAACTAATGCACAACCGCTGATAGTGGTAAGTATTGAAGACCCAGCTGTCAAGAAAGCTGAGAAGTTTGCCTCCAAAGGCAAAGTGTTGCATGATTTCGTTGAGAAGATCATAGAACACAGATCTTAGATCATAATTGGTGCGGACGAGAAAACTACCTTGTTGGCCAAGCTCATCACAGAGCTTGATAAAGAAAAAATTGTACTTTCCCAGGAGCGTAGAGATATGGAAAAATGCTTGCTGTCGTGGTCATAGATGAAGAAGGAAAAGCTCAGTAAATTGGTGGAAGTTGGGGTAGTTCCTGACAAAGAAAATTTCATTGAGGTAAGAGAATCCTTGAAACATCGAATTCAAGTAATTCAATCTCTTACGGAAGATCTCCACCAAGTGCAGGAAGATGTCGAAGGACATCTTGTTATTCTCAAAAAAGGTATCAAGGAGTTACCAAGTCAACTTCTTGAAGAGAATCGTATCTTCCTGCCAACCACAGAAATATCTCAGATCTTCAAAGAAGCCATCATGAAGTTGATTGACAGTCCAGACTTTTCAGAAGCCTCACTGAACGTCATTTGTGATACAAGGCTCACATTGGATAACCTGAAAATGCATCTTGACAGGTGCAAGAAGGTTCACTCATCTGCCATGAGATCGATCATGAGAATTCACACCATTGTGGATTACACCGTTGGCCCAGATGAGAGGTTTGTGCAGGAGACCAGGAAGAAATACGAAGACTTCCGCGCCCAAAGCAAGGAAACATGAAGAAAGTTCCTGATCTCCAATGTTAGATATTTCCGGTGCATCCTTTTATGCATCCTGTAAATATTTCCTGACATCTTATATGTCTTTTTGTAAATTGTATTTGCACCAAGTTCGAAGATGTAATGTTTTGAAAACAAATTACACTTTGAATTTGGTCAAAGTTAGGTGAGATCTCCTTGAATTGCTCAACTAACTTTCCTTGATTTTCTCAATTAAATTCCTAATTTTGCTCATCCCTCTTTCTATATAATGTGAGGGATTTCTATTGTAAAGTTTATCCTTTAGTATTTTGCAACGAAGTGCTGCCCTTTTTGAAACAGAATTGTGAAACTTTGCGTTCATACTTTGTGAATGAAATTCAATCAATAAAGAAGAAGATTGCAAGCCAGACTTTGTGTTGGATTCAATACTTTTATGAATTGATCTTATTTGGTGGTGATTAGCTTGAGAAATCTGAAGGACTCTATGTAATTTATGTAAACTTTGTGTTACATCCTATATTTAGATTTTCATTTGTGTTTTGGATAATATTGTTGAATGATCTACAAGACTTTGTGCTTGTAATTGTTCATGCTCTTTGAATACTTTGGTTGGATGATCTACAAGACTTTGCGCTTGTAATTGTTCATACTGTTCAAGGAATTGCTGCGTCTAAGAAGACTTTGTGCATCTAACGTGACAAACAACACACTTTTCACAGATCCACCATTGAAAAAGCTATGAAACGACTTTGTGCCTTCGTGAGCTTTCCCTTTTATTTTACTAGTTTATTGTTAATCACTTTTGGTTCCTCTACGCTTTGCTTTGACAAGATAGAGGTATTGGCATTACTGCTCGTTGTTAGTTTAAAGTTATTGTGAATTAATAACTTCCAACAATGAAGCATTGTAAACATCTTCTCTGAAAAAAGAGATAAGGATGAATGTAACACACCCCTCCCCACTTCGTAAGTATTGTGTACATTTTGTAATTACTTGTTTGTTTTACTATCGCTTATGTCAGCAGTAAGAAGGGCGCCTCCCCTTTTCTGAGGGGAGAGATTCACATCTCACATAGTTGTGGCTGAAGTCATAGTTGTGTAATCTATCGAAAAGCTGATTACATAATTTTCACCCAACATTGTGAAAAAAAAGGAGAGTGTTGTGTAGAGTCTAAGAGTGGAGGAAGCTCAAAAAATACAGGTTGCATCTTTTGGTTATTTGAAATTGAATTTTGTTGTTCCAAAACATAAAAGGAGCCAATTGGTGGTTCAAAATGAATGAGGCCATGAAGGCCAATTAATTGTAATTGGTATTTGAATAAATAAATCAATGCTTGCTTGTAATCATATTTGATTGAGTTCTTGAATTACTGTTGTGAATTTTGTTTTGTGGTTTTTGAATTAGTTGGTTGAGAGAGGGGAGTACCATCTACATCAAGTGGTATCAGAGTAGGTAGTCCTAAGTGTGGAGAGGATCCACCAGGACCTATGAGTGTTGTGTGAACAGAATGCTGACTAGGAGGTAGTTCACACGAGAAAAAAGTGTGTGAAGCAATAGTGAAGAAGCTTGTGAGAGTTTTTGCAGGTGTGTGAGGAATCCTAGCCACAAGAGTGAGAGCTTGAAGCCGCGAAGGAAACTTGAGAAGTGATGACAGATTGAGAGAGTTGAGATTGCAATAAACAAATGGGTTGGGTTGTGAAGAGACCCGTGTGGATACGGTTTTGGGAGCAGTATTGGGATGATATGGAGGATGAATTGTGTGAAGTGTTGGAAAAGATGGTTTGTGGAAAAGCATAAAAGAGTGTTGGAAAGAGAGAGAAAAATGGTGAAGAGCAGTGAGAAGAAGAAGGTTCTCTTGAAAGAGGATAGCGGAAAGAAGAATAGAAGAGATGAGTATTGCAGCCCCAGATGGAAAGTGGAAGAAGTAAGAGTAGCCCCTATTGATGAAGAAGTTGCAACAATAGCATGCCATGAGGAAGGCATGGCAATAGAAGAAGAAAAGACAGAGGTGAACAATGAAGAGGTCGCAGCTAAAGGTGAAGGTGAATTAGATTTGTTTGCTCAACTATGGGCGATTGAGGAAGAATGGATGACGAAGTTCGTTGATGGAACAAAGAGAGATAAATAAAAGTTTGCAGCTAACAAGAATATGGAAGGTGTTGTAGTAAAATTTGATATTGCAGCCATGAGTGAAGATGAGGTAAATCAGTTGTATGATGTTATTTCATTTTCAGATGTAGTAGTAGAAGATGAGATGAATAGAGCACAAGATCATGTAGCAGATGTTGTGTTGTTGTGTGTAGTTAGTTGAGGATGTTGCAAGGTATTGGTGGAGGTGGAAAGTTAGAGGTGGGTTTGAACCCACATAAGAGGAGGGAAGTGTGGAAAGCATTTGGTGGAGGAGGTTGGGATATGGTAGATATGATTCCACAAGGAGGAGAAGGAAGAGAATGCAATATGGTTGGAGGGAGATGGTGTGTGTCTCGAAGAAGTATTGGAAAAAGAGGAAGAAGACATAACTTTGGAACTTTGGATAGCGATGGAGTTTGCTACAGGTTGCACTCAACTTGGAAGAGTAGTTCGATTACTCAACTCCACTATTGTGAGCCTATACTCACAATCTTTCTACTTGGTGTGTGATGTAGGAGCATCATGGGCAAACGAGCAATCTGCATCAACCAAAAATATTTCCAATTTATTTTTCTTTAGTTTTCTTTTGGTTTGGTGGTCTTTGACATCTTTCAGTAGCAAGAATCCAAAAATTTGATCAAAATTGCAAAAATCTAAGTTTTTTGTCAAAACGTTGTTTTAAGGCTCCATGGGCAGTTTTTAAAATTATATCTAGAATTTTTTTAAGGAATCAAGTAAATTCCTTTTGTAGGGACATTCTTGGAGGTGCCATGTCAAATGTGCAAAAATAATCAAAGTTACATCTTTCACCTCTTGAGAGAAATTAACGCTCAAAATTTGTGTTTTTAATGTTGAAAGTGTCCTGTTGGTTTATGGAAAGTTTAAATTTTTAAAATTTATGAGGTTTGGAGTGAAATCGTTTTGCAGAGGACTTGAGGACATCATCCCAAGCCTACTCATCAATTTTCATGGGAATTGGAGAACTTTGATTTCCTTGCCTGCCAACACCCGATGACATCAAATTGGCATATTTAGTCTTCTTCAAATTAATTTTCTAGAAAGATGGTTATTACAAAAGAATAAACATTTATTCTTAATTATTTCTAATGTTATCCCTCCATATTTTCATTTATAAATTGAATTAGATTACAAGCTTTATTTTAATTAAAGCAAATAAATTTAAGAGACAAGATGAGGGGGCATGGCATTTGAAGAGGCAAAATTTCAAAATGGGGAAAATGAATAGGTACAGCGAAAAGAGGGAGTTTTAGAATTTAATAAAAAACAAAGAAAATGATAGAGGAAAAGAGGAGAGGGCTCTTGTGTAAAAAAAAGGAGAGTGTTGTGTAGAGTTTAAGAGTGGAGGAAGCTCAAAAAATATAGGCTGCATCTTTTGGTTATTTGAAGTTGAATGTTGTTGTTCTAGAACATAAAAGGAGCCAATTGGTGGTTCAAAATGAATGAGGCCATGAAGGCCAATTGATTGTAATTGGTATTTGAATAAATAAATCAATGTTTGCTTGTAATCATATTTGATTGAGTTCATGAATTACTGCTGTGAATTTTGTTTTGTGCTTTGTGAATTGGTTGGTTGAGAGAGGGGAGTACCCTCTGCTTTAAGTGGTATCAGAGCAGGTAGTCCTAAGAGTGGAGAGGATACCCCAAGACCTATGAGTGTTGTGTGAACATATCGCCAACTAGGAGGCAATTCACACGAGAAGAAAGTGTGTGAAGCAGTAGTGAAGAAGCTTGTGAAAGTTGTTGCATGTGTGTGAGGAATCTTGGCAGCAAGAGTGAGAGCTTGAAGCCGCGAAGGAAACATGAGAAGTGATGATAGATTGAGAGAGGTGATATTGCAGCAGACAAAATGGGTTGAGTCATGAAGAGGCCCGTGTGGATACGGTTTTGGGAGCAGTATTGGGATGATGTGGAGGATGAATTGTGTGAAGTGTTGGAAAGAGTGAGAGGAAAATGGTGAAGATTAGTGAAGAAATGAGTATTGCAGCCCCATATGGAAAGTGAAAGAAGTAAGAGCAACCCCTATTGATGAAGATGTTGCAGCAATGACGTGCCATGAGGAAGGCATGACAATAGAAGAAGACAAAAGTGAATAGTGAAGAGGTCACAACTGAAGGTGAAGGCGAATCAGATTTGTTCACTCAATTGTGGGTGATTTAGGAAGAATGTGTGACAAAGTTCGTTGATGCAACAAAGAGAGATAAACAAAAGTTTGCAACTGACGAGAATATGGAAGGTGTTGCAGTAAAATTTGATATTGCAGCCACAAGTGAAGATGAGGTAAATCAGTTGTATGATGTTATTTCATTTTCAGATGTAGTAGTAGAAGATGAGATGAATAGAGCACAAGAGCATGTAGCAGATGTTGCATGGTTGTGTGTAGAGTTGGTTGAGGATGTTGTAGGGTATTGGTGGAGGTGGATGGCTAGAGGTGGGTTTAAACCCACGGAAGAGGAGGGAAGTGTGGAAAGCTTTTGGTGGAGGAGGTCGGGATGTGGTGGATATGAGTCCACAAGGGGGAGAAGGAAAATAATGCAATGTGGTTGGAGGGAGATAGTGCATGTTCCGGAGAAGTGTTGGAAAAAGAGGAAGAAGGCATAAATTTGGCACTTTTGATAGTGATGGATTTTGCTATAGGTTGCACTCAACTTGGAAGAGTAGTTCGACTACTCATCTCCACTATTGTGAGCCTATGCTCACAATCTTTCTACCTGGTGTGTTTGATGCAGGAGCATCTCGGGCGAACGAGCAATCTGCATCAACCAAAAATATTTCCACTTTATTTTTCTTTAGTTTTGTTTTGGTTTGGTGATCTTCGACATCTTTTAGTAGGAAGAATCCAAAAATCTGATCAAAATTGCAAAAATCTAAGTTTTTTGTCAAAACACTATTTTAAGGCTCCATGGGCAATTTAAAAAATTATATCTAGAAAATTTGTAAGGAATCAAGTAAATTCCTTTTGCAGGGACATTCTTGGAGGTGTCATGTCAAATGTGCAAAAATAATCAAAGTTACATCTTTCATCGTTTGAGAGAAATTAACGCTCAAAATTTGTGTTTTTAATGTTGAAAGTGTACTACTAGTTTATGGAAAGTTTAAATTTTCTAAATTTATGAGGGTTGGAGTGAAATCGTTTTGCAGAGGACTTGAGGACATCATCCGAAGCCTACCCACCAATTTTTGTGGGAATTGGAGAACTTTTATTTTCTCGCCTGTCGACACCCAATGACATCAAATTGGCATATTTAGTCTTCTTTAAATTAATTTTCCAGAAAGATGGTTATTGCAAAAGAATATAAATTTAAGAGAGACAAGATGAGGGAGCATGGCATTTGAAGAGGCAAAATTTTAGAATGGGGAAAATCAATAGGTACAACCAAAAGATGGAGTTTTAGAATTTAATAAAAAAATAAAGAAAATGATAAAAGAAAAGAGGAGAGGGTTGTTGTGAAAAAAAAGACAGTGTTGTGTAGAGTTTAAGAGTGGATGGAGCTCAAAAATACAAGTTGCATCTTTTGGTTATTTGAAATTGAATGTTGTTCTAGAACATAAAAGGAGCCAATTGGAGGTTCAAACTGAGGCCATGAAGGCCAATTGATTGTAATTGGTATTTGAATAAATACATCAATGTTTGCTTGTAGTCATATTTGATTGAGTTCTTGAATTACTACTGTGAATTTTATTTTGTGGTTTGTGAATTGGTTGGTTGAGAGAGGGGAGTACCCTCTGCATCAGTGTGACTTGGCTGAGGGTGTGGATCCGGGAGATGTTGCTTGTTGCAATCGTCTCAATCTTCCTCTTTAGAGTGGTGTTGTGAAGGGTGTTGCCCAAATCATGAGAAATAGATGTAGACATCCTCTTCAGAAGATAAATAGGGAGGGGTGTTGGTGTCCTCCTCCACAGGTTGTGTTGAAAATTAACACGGATGGTTCTTCTCGGGGAAATCTTGGTCATGCTAGTATTGGGTGGAATAGTTCTGGGACTATTTAGTTTATCTTTTTTGTTTATAAGGTTTTGTATACTAACAATGTGATGGAGGCTCTTGCCATTTTATATGTCGTGGAGTGCGGTTGCGCTCATGGGTGGAGAAGGATCATTTGTGAATCTGATTCTCAGGTGGTGGTGACTTTGTTGAAGAGGCAACAATTAGAAGATGAACTAGTTGGCATTTAGCTTTGATTATAAAATAGTTTCTTAATTTGTGTGCTTCCTTGGAATCTATCACTTTCTATCACATTCCTAGAGAATGGAAAGGAGTTACGGATTGTTTGGCTAAATGGGCCTCCAATCATCTACAGAATTGGAACATTGTGGATAGGGGTCAATTACCCCTAGATTTGTTGCAAAAGCTATACCACTTAGTGGAGATTGACAGGGGTGTGTAATGCCCTTGCTTTGTTTTAGTTTGATTAAATTTTTACCCCTTTTTTAGTGTTAAAATAAATAAATATAACTTAAAAGAAGTACAAAGATAAAAATGAACCAATGCAACAAAAAAAAAACAATCCACAACAAAGGAAACTTAAAAAATGAAATGATAATGAAAAAGAAAAAACAACCAAAAGATAAAAGAAAACAAGAGGAATTAACAAATAAAATAGAAAAACAATATAAACTAAAAGAACCAAAAAAATAAAATAAAATATATATATACATACGCACAAATAAATATAAAATAACAACCAAATAAAAATGATGGAAAATAACTAAAAAAGAAAAGAAAAAAAGTCTTTTATAACAATAGAGATAGGAGAAAATATATATCAATAAACATATATATAAATCTATAAATATAAAAGAGATAAGAATAAGAAACTAAAAATAAAATTAAGAATAAATATATATATAAGAATAATAAAACATAAGAAAAAAATGTAAAATATAAAATAACATAAGAATAAGAAACTAAAAATATACATATACATATACACACACAAGCATAAAGAAAGAAACCAGAGAATAACAAACTATAAATATATAAATATAAAAGAGATAAGAATAAGCAACTAAAAGAGAATAAATATATAAATAAGAATAAAGAAAGCAAACATAGGAATAAGAACCAATCAACAAAAAATAAAAAGAAAGAAGAGACACAAAGAAAAAAATTGAACGAAGGAAAGCAAGGAGAAATTAAGTCAAAGAGAAAATGAAAAGGGAAAGAAAACAAAAGAACTAAATTGGAGTAAGCAAGAGAATGGAACAAAGAAAATAACCAAGAGCACACCAAAAACAAAAAACAGAAAAAGGAAAATAAGGAAGGACAAAAGAGGGAGGAGCGACGTGATGAAAGGAAACGAACATCACAAGACAACCCATGGACACAAGAGAATAGGCTCGGAGGACAAGACCCCTAAACGAATGAAGGAGGGCAAGACAGAAGGGGAGGAGACTAATAACCCCATATATATATATATATATATATATATAAAAGATTATAATCTATATATGTTTATTCTTGTTTTTATAAACTAGTTATAGTTTTTATTTGGTTGAAATAATACTTTTTATTATTTACTTTTATTTATATATATATAATTATATAATTCTTATACTATTTTATATTTTATAGTTTTTCTTATGTTTTTTTGTCTCTATACTTCTATATATATGTTTTATTACTCTTATATATATGCTTATGCTTTCTTTATGTTGGTATTTCTATTGTTATAAAAAAAAATTATCTCTTTTTTTAGTTATTTTCCTTCATTTTTATTTGGTTGTTATTATATATATATATAGTTTTTGTGTTGGTTCTTTTATTTATCTTTATGGTTCTTTTAGTTTATATTGTTTTTCTATTTTATTGGTTAATTCCTTTTGTCTTCTTTTATCTTTTGGTTGTTTGTTCTTTTTCATTGTCATTTCATTTTTTAAGTTTCCTTTGTTGTGGATTGTTTTTTTGGTTTTTGATTGGTTCATTTTTATCTTTGTACTTCTTTTAAGTTATATTTATTTATTATTTTTTTCATTTTATTTCATTTTTTAATTGCATTTTTTTGTCTTTAATTTCTTTTGCTTTGTCCTTTATATTGATTATTTGAGTAGTCCCTTGGTTCATTTTATTACTTTTCTTCTTGTTTATTGTTTTTCTTTTTTTCTTTAAATTAATTAATTTTGTTTTTTATCTTTTTGTTTCTTAATTTCTTTATAATCTTTTTTACTTTTCCTTTGTTTCTTTTATTTCTTTAAAAAGTATAATTTCTTTAAAAAATTCATATAAAATCTGCTATACTCTTTTTCTAAAAACAAAATTTTCATACATTTAAATCTACATAAAATTTGTTTATTCAATCCCACGCTTTACTGCTGCGCAACCACCTATTCTTTTAGCAGCCTCCACATTTGTACCTTCCATCTTAAAGCCTGCTCATTTTATTTAGCCCGCCCTCTTTTTTTTAAGAAAAAAAAAGAAAACCTTGAATCTTTATAAAAAGAAGGCCGCTCATTTTCTTTACTCTTAAATCAAAAAGTTTAAAAAAAAATCAAGCGCCACTTTTTGTTTTAGCCCACCCCCTTTTAATGTATTCATTTAGTTTTAATCTTAAAGATTTTTTAAAGATGCCTTTAAAATAAATATATTAACTTTCGTTTATTTTTAACTCAAATTTTTTTTAAAGACTGTTTTTAAAAAATGTTTTAAATGGTTTTTATTTTTAAATATATTAATAAGTTTTTTTTTTTATAGTTGTTTATAAAAAATAAATTAATATTAATTTTATAATTATGTCAAAAGTGTTTTCTATGTGAAAATTATCGGTAGAGAATGTGGTAGAATGATGGTTGACTATTGAAAAAATCTAACCATTGATGAACCCAATATACAATAAATAAAAATAATATTAATTCTTTCTACATTTGTAGAAAAACAAAAATAAAAAAACTATAATTATTATATTTTACAAAAAGTATTTTACTACATTGAATTTAAAGCAAAAGAAAATAGATATTGTTTCTAATTTTTCAGTAATATTCAAAGTGTATAAATCATATTATAAAGGCATGACTGAGAATGTGTTAGCATGATGCAAGACTATTGAAAAAGATCTAACTAATGAACCCAATATAAAAGATTCAAAGAAAGAAAGCAAATAATCAGATATTTTTTACATTTTCACTAGAATTTATGTTTCACATTCATATTATAAAAGGTCAAAAACAAAACAAAAAAACTAAATTATTATATTTTACAAATAAAAAAAAATTACATTTTAGATACATAAATTTAGCTTATCAAAATAATCATTGCACTAATATTCCAGTTTCCACTATTCACAGTTTATAAATTATATTATAAACAAACAAGCAAATAATTATTTTAAATTGCTCTTCTTTTTAGTTCTTCACAATTACATTCTACTATACTTAATGTCAAATACTAAGTTTTATCCATACAAATTCTAAATTAAAAAAACCATCGACATACCCATTGCACATCAAGGTGCAATTGCTAGTTTATTTTTTAAATAGTCATATATATATATTCTTTTTAGTGTAATATTTAAATTTCAAATGTACAATAAGTAGTTAATATTTTTTTCTTCAAGTTTAAATTATACAAGTTTTTTTTTTTTAAATCACTAATATTAATTTTCAAATAATAGATTTTTTTTATAGTTATAAAAATATTTTTTTGTAATTATGTCTACTTTAATTTCTAAAATTAAATTAAATTCTTCTAACTATCACTCTCGGAAAACTCACATTTCCTTTATTTTTCTCTTTAAGCATCTTTTGGATGTTGTTACGAATCCCAAATCAAAGCTTGGTCCATTCGCATCCAAAGATTATCAAGAAAAATGGAGACTAAGAAATGAGGAAATTCCTGGCCTCATAGGTATTTCTCTATCATATGAAATATATGTTCACATTGAGACAATGCACAAAAGCCTATGATTTAGAAAAAAACAACTTCAAGATCAACTTGAAAATTTAAGGTGTTCTGATTTCAAATATATGGATGATTTTTTATTAAAATTTGATGTTTTAAATAGTCAATTGCAAGGTTTAGGAGTACAACTAGAAGATCTTAGATTAATTCATCTTATTCTTAAAAAAATGTTTTCCTAGGTAATTTCAACAATTTATTACTAATATTCATGCTCAATTAACTATTCCTTTTCTAGCTAGTTAACTTATCATATTTTTCGTAATTTATTGAGATAAAAAGAAGCTAAGTTAATTCAATTTGACAATCTTAAGTCTAATGAACATTCCTTTTTGTCTACAAATCATAAGCAAAACTCTAAACCTCATTATAGACAACATTATAATAATAAACCTTATAATAATAATGGCAATGATCTTAGAAAGTCTGACTCTTCTAAGAGACCTCATTGCACTTATTATAATAAGGACGGTCATTGGCAAAATACTTGGAGCAAAATGAGAAAAATCCTATGAAACAAAATAATCATAAGTTGCATAATAATGTAAATCAATCTAAACATGTTTTTACTTGTGATTATAATGTTTCACAACCTCTTGAATGGGTTATTGATTCAGGTGCATCTCAACATGTCACTTCGCATAAAAAAGTATTTGAGACTATTCAACTTGATATGTCTAATGTTCCTCTTCAACGTGGAAATAATCATAGTTGTAAAGTAGAAGTAGTTGGACATGTGAATGTTCCTAATGATGAATTGCATGATGTTTTATAAGCTCTTGAATTAAAAACTAATTGCTTTCCATTGCTAAGCTTTGGCAAGATTACAAAATATAATTTTACAAAAATATGTGTTATGTGATTGATCCAAAACAAAAGAAGGTCATTGATAATGCTAAATTAGGCAATGATAATTTGTTCAAATTTTATGAGTTTTCTCAATCTAGATGCTCTTTAATATCTACCATTGATTTCAATGTTTGACATGAAAGACTTGGTCATATCAATGCTAAGAATATTGCGTTGATGCAAAAAATTAATATGATAGAAGAATTGTCTAGTATTGTTCCATCTAAAATTGTATGCACATGATGCATGAGTGGTAAGATGCATAGAGAGCCCTTTCCACAAGGTCAATCATGGAGGGAAAATCATAAGTTGCACCTAGTCCATAGTGACCTTTTAAGACCCTTGAAGAATAAGTCCATCCAAGGATCAAGGTATGCACTTACTTTTGTTGATGATTATTCTAGAAGAACTTGGATCTATTTTTTTTCATAGAAGGCTCAAGTTCTTGATATATTTTCTAAATTTCATAAATTTGTTGAAAGACAACTTGATTTTGAACTCAAAATTCTTGGAACTGATAATGGTAAAGAATATGTGAAAAATGCTTTTAATAGTTATTTGAAATAATTTGGTATTAAACATGACTTAACCATCCCTATACACCTCAAAAAATGGTGTAGTAGAATGGAAGCATAGAACTATTGTTGAAATGGCTAGATGTATGTTACATGTTAAGAATATGTCTTATATTTTTTGGGTTGAAGCTATGTTTTGTGCTACTTACATTATTAATAGGACTCCTATAAAAGATTTAAAGGATATAACTCCTGAAGAGGCTTGGTCTGGTAGGAAGCCCAATCTTAAGCATTTAAGAATATTTGACTCAATTGCTTATGTTCACAAACCTAAACAAAAAAGACAAAAATTAGATCCTAAATCTTCTTACCATATTTTTGTTGGTTATGGTGAACATTCTAAAGCTTATAGAGTTTATAATCCTCTTGCTAACAAATTTAAAGTTGCTAGAGATGTATGTATTGCTGAAAATGGTGTTCATGATTGTTCTAAAGTGCATAATATTGAATCTTCTCAAAATAAAATTGTTATTGTGGAGGATAATCCTAAAGTTGAATCTTCTCTTAACCCTCTTAATTCATTTCTTACTCATATTGATAGTGAAGATGAACATGTTGTATCTCCTCATGATTCTTCTTCAAGTGATGATACTCCTACTTCTAAAAGAAAGCCTAAATGGTTTAAAAAATGTATGCAATAAAGTGAGAATATTTTAGCTAGAATAAATCAATCTAAGACTAGAAATACAAACTATTATAAATATGCTTTGATGTCTAAAATTATGCATACAAATAATCCTCAAACTTATGAACTAGCTAAAAATCAACCTTTTGGCAAAAGGTTATGCAAGAAGAATATGATACATTAATTGCTAATAAAACTTGGTATTTAGTTCCTTTACCTCATGGAAATAATCTGGTTTCATGCAAATGGTTGTATAAAACTAAGGTTAATGCAAATAATGAAATTAGCAAGTTTAAAGCTAGATTAGTTGTTAGAGGATTCTCTCAAGTGGAAGGCTTAGATTATAATGAAACATTTGCTTTAGTAGCTAAGATGCCAACTATTAAATTAGTTCTTGCTTTAGCTTCTCATACGCATTGGCCTATTCATCAAATGGATGCTAAAAGTGTTTTTTTTAATGGTGATTTACATGAAGAAATGTATGTCTCAACCTTTGGGTTTTATTAAAGAAGGTAATGAACATCTTGTTTGCAAATTGAAGAAATCAATTTATGGTTTGAAACAATCTCCTAGAGAATGATATTCTAAAATTATTGCTTTCTTTATATCTCAAGGTTTCATTAGAAGTAAAAATGATCCAAATTTATATATTAAATATAGTGAAAATGATATTGTGATCATTATTTTATATGTTGATGATTTGATTATCACTTCTAGTTCTAACAATTTGATTAGTGATATTAAGTCTCAACTCAATAATCAATTTTAAATGACTAATTTAGGCTTATTACATTATTTTTTGGGTATACAAATTTGGCAAACACCTAAAGGTATTTTTCTTTCTCAACATAAATATGCTCAAGATCTCTTAGATAAATTTAAAATGAATGATGCAACTTGTGTTTCTACTCCTTGTGAATTAGAAACTAAATTAATGTTTGATACGAAAACTCCTTTTGTTGATCTTACTTTATATAGGCAATTAGTTGGTAATTTAAATTATTTCACACTTATTAGACCCAATATTTCTTATAGTGTTGGTTTGGTTTCTATATATATGTCTAAACCACAACAAACTCATTTTAAATTTGAAAAAAAAAATTAAGGTACGTTAAAGGTACTCTTAATCTTGGTCTCTTTTATGATGCAAATTGTGAATTTTCTTTAAAATGTTATACTAATTCAAATTTAGGTGATCCCAATGATGGGAGATCCACTTGTGGTTATTGTTCCTTTGTTGGATCAGGTGCAATCTCATGGAATATTAAGAAGCAACAACCTACTTCTCTTTGTTCTACAAAAGTCGAGTATAAAGGTTGTACCAATGCATCCAAAGAAACACTATGGTTAAGAAGACTACTTGAAGACTTGGGTCTACCTCAAAAAGATCCTACACCTCTATATTGTGATAATCAAAGTGTTATTGTTTTGGCAAAGAATCCAAATTTTCATGCAAGGACAAAGCACTTTGCTCTTCAACATCACTTCATTAGAGAGCAAATTAAAGGAAAACAAATTTCTCTTTTGTATTGTAAAGGTGAAGATCAAGTTACAGATATTCTCGCCAAAGCTCTTTGTAAAGATAAATTTATCCTTCATTGCAAAAATCTAGGATTACAGCCCATTAAAGGGTTTGATGTAAACTCCCCAAATAAAGCTTAAGGGGGAATGTTAGAGATTTAATCTTTACTTAGTAAAGATTATTTATTAAATTGTAATTATTTAATTACTTGTAGGATATTCCAAAGGAATCCCTACAAGTCTTTTGTATTTTTGTCTCTTCACACATGTGTGAGGATGACTCATTTTATTTTAATTTATTTATTAAGGAATATTAGTGGTTTATGTGTAGCCTCCTTCTTATGAGGATCTTGGCACCTTGCACACACATAAGATGAATGGTGACATCCATAGAGTTAGGAGTTACTTTGTAACTCCTCTTCTCACCTCTATTTATTGAGGTGCTTCTCCTCTCATTCTTCATGAAGTAAGCTTAAGGCTAAAGTACTCTCTCTCTCTCTCTCTCTCTCTCTCTCTCTGTGGGGTTGATGCAAGAAGTTGGGTCCACAAAAGGCTCATAAAGTAAAGTGTTTTTCCTAATTTTTCAAAATTTGTCATTGTTGGACTGAAAATTTGAAGTACTTACACATTGAATCTTTAAAAATGTTAGTAACATGAAATTTAATATTTTGAGTCTAGTTTCCAAATATGTAATTTATTCTAATACCTAGATGATACAAATTAATTTTTGATAGGCATGTATAAAAACCATTTTTTAAAAGGCTTTTTTTTACCATACCATGCGCGTGTATGAACACCATAATTTGACATAAATAAAAGTATTTTTCTAATTCCTTTTGGGGAAGATATGTAACAACTAGAAGATTGATGAGGATATTTTTTATATTTTTTCTGAATAATTTTTTATTGGCCCTAATTGTTGTTTTTTGAAACCAATGTGTGCAGACACCTTAATTTGACCTAAAGTAATCATTTTTTTAATTAATTTTGTCTGAAGATTGATGTCAAATAATTTTTTTTACAAAAATTTAATAGATTAAAAGTTATTCAAAACAAAAAAAACCCGATATCTCAAGTTTATGGACCACTTTGCTTAGAAATTAATTAAAAAATAGAAAACATAATCCAATCATAAAAAAATTACATATTTGGAAACTAGACATCATGATCTATAAATGGATTTTAATTTCATAAACCAATTCTGAAAAAAGCTTGTCAGCTATATTGCCAAATTCAGTTATTTCTCTTGACATTTCCTTAGTCTTTTAATTGCAAGTCCAAGGTTGAGTGTTGGGTTACTAAGCCTTTCTTGAGCCTAAAACCAAATCAAAAAGCGGGTTGGGATTTCAATTTTTTTTTAGAACGAGTACCCGTTTTAAAGTAGTTAATCATTTTGTTTTAGAACTACCTGTTTAGGAATGAGATCTCGATCTAAGGCTCGGGATCCTATTCCTAAACAGGTACCTTTTTTCTTAAAAATGGGTACCTATTCCTTTCGACATTTTTTTTGGGCCAAAACTTCCCCTCTTCGTGGACCCAACTTCTTGCACTTACCCTTTGTATCATTTGTGGGCATTTTCCTCATTCATAATATTGGAGTTTTTTCTTATTTTCTCCCCTCATCAAATTCTTGTGTCTCCTCTTCATATTGTTGGTGCTTGGCTTGGCTTCTCTTTTTTGGTAATCTCTTTCCTTCAAACAATGCTCATTAATTAGTACTTTCTATTGCTCAATTTATTTTTCCTTTCAATACCTCTAGATTGTCCCTATGGTAGTAGGTTGTCGCTCTCAAGACCCACTAGAGCTTACAATGTAAATTGTTAATGACCATCTTGATCAAACATAATTGGTCAACCAAAGTTTGACATGGTATTCAAGTAGTTGGGAGAGATAAAAGACATGTTTAATTTAGACCAATGTTAGGTCCAACTCCCCAAAATTTGATTTGATTCCACACCCCCCTAAACTAGACCTTCTCAAATTTGATGGTACAAATCCTACTAGTTGGTTATATACGGCATATTAATATTTTGTAGTACATAAAATTCCCTAGGATTAAAATCTCTCAATGCTTATTTTCACCTAGAAAAAGAATCAACAGGACAAGTTGAAAAGAATATAATGAATATTTGGTGAAGTCGAAGAACAAGACAACTAAAGAAGCAACTTGGACAGATGAATTTGAAGCTACTAAAATTGGAATCTTAGTCCAAGATTTCAGGAAATGTACATGAACAAGAGCTCATATAGTACATTTCACTTACCTCACATGTATGATGTAGAAGCATATAGGTTCACAAGCACTCTTGCATCGCCAAAATAAAAAAAGTAAATAAATATGTAAATAAATCTCATGTGGTTGTGCAACAATTTTGAAAGGTCATGTAAAGGTTTCTAATTGTCGAGTAATGGTTTCCAATGGTTGTGTAGCATTTCTTAGTATAGCAGTTTATGGTGAACTCCTCAACACCCCAAGATCACCTGCAAGACAACAATAACTTCCACAAGAGAGAAATGGTAGAAATATCACGTTATGATTATGGATGCAAGATTGTCAGATTGAATATATGATGTGCATATGATGCCTTGCTTATAAAGGCAAGTTATTAGATAGGTTTAGACAATATCTTGACAAGTGTCTTAATATTGTACAATGAGACAACTACCTCAACAAAAATTAAATAACCTAGGACACAAGCATTAAAAGATAAGATAAAATCTAGTGACAACTAACACTACCTAGAAAGATTCCCTCCTAGGACCTAAGTGGACTTAACATGTAAATAGGACCTAGATAGGTAAAACACTTATTTACACCAAAACCCCCCTTTAAGTACAACTTAGGGAGTACTATTATGCAAAGATGCAAGGATGGGTCCCAGCTACAAGGCCATGTTATGTACCCATGTGCATATGCAATGCAATCTCTCACAAACGGAGAAAAGGAGAAAACTCTGTGGGATAAAACTCCTCCCCAAAAGAGAGAAAATATACAATAATTCTCTACATGAAAAATGAGGGGACAAAACAATGTTCGAGGAAAAAGACCCCCTCGTAAGAGAGACGAAGAGAGACCATGTAATCCCCTTCAATGAGAACTTGTTGCAAAGAAACACTAAAAGCACATTGGTGGAGTAACTCTGGAACCTTAATCAAGGCAAGCAAAGTAAAGATAATTCTAATGTTAGAAACCTTGAAATCTCTTTGGAGCAATCCTGGAATTATGATAGAGCAACAGTAGTCCCGATGCCAAGGAACAATGGAAAACTCTTGATATGGAACAACCCTGGAATATGAAAAAAGCAACAAGATATAGAACATCATTATAGAACTTAAATGAAGTGCAATGATCAAAAAACACCCTCCCAATTGTCAAAATATCCAAGTAATCTTCAAGATACCCATCAGGCAAGAACTAAAATCATAATATACTTGGGACAGAAACAAGTAAAAGTGAATGGATGGCATGATAGAGCTCCTTAATGTTGTTGTTTTAATCAGAAATGCAAATTAACAGAAAATTCAACACAGTGAACGAAGAACACAAAATTTATCCTGGGAAAACCCTCCTCGAGGGTGAAAAACCCAACCAAAATATCTCTCTTATATATTGAATTTAAAGGAGCAGAAATTTGATTACAATCTTTGCCACACACAAGGCCGATATGATGCAATAAAGAATCACACCTCACTTAGATGAAAATACACAATTATATGATATCTCCTTAATGCCAATCTACTTTATGCAATAATATGATTTGTTGTAGATGCACAAACTCCTTGATAAGTGTAAATGTCTCTTGAGAATAAAATTGATGATCAAATGAATGAGCATCTCCTTCCATATATACAAAGTAAGGTGCCTCTTCACAAGCAAGGCAACTTTTCACAAGGGTCGACCTCATTCAAGAACCAAGGCGACTTTTCATCTTGGGTTGGCCTTTAAAATAATATTTATATATCATTTATTATTTCGATTTTGAGAGAAGGATATCTCCCCCAGCTAAAACATCAACACTCCCTCTTAGCTAGGGAGGTATCCTTCCATATATCCAAGTCATGGAGTCTCTCAACATGACATCTAGAATGGCTACACCCATTTGAGAAAAAGTGTATCACGAAGTCTCTCAATGTGATATCGTCATGGAGTCACTCATCATGACGTCCACCATGGCTACTCCCATGTGGGGAAAGAAACATATGCAAAAGTGTCCATCACAGAGTCTCTCAACGTGATGTCATCATGGAGTCTCTCAACATGATGTCTCATCTCAATCTAAGAGATGAACAAGGGTTCGCACCTCATATTTCTCCGTCTTAGAGAAATATACACTAAAAGGGCTTTCACATCATATTTCTTCGTCTCAGAGAAATATACACTACAAGTGCTTTCACCTCATATTCCTCCGTCTCATAGGAATATACACTATAAGGGCTTTCACCTCATATTCCTCTGTCTCATAGGAATATACGCTACAAGGGCTTTCACCTCACATTCCTTCGTCTCAGAGGAATATACACTACAAGGGCTTTCACCTTATATTTCTCTGTCTCAGAGAAATATATACTACAAGGGCTTTCACCTCATATTCCTCTGTCTCAGAGGAATATACATTACACAAATCTTCATGATGATGTGATTCCCTGTAGAGCTCCAAGTATCAACCTTCTGACCTCCTCGTCCAAGGTTGCCTCTAATGGATTGTTAGACTCCCTCTGAATGTTAATTCCTCCTCTTCGAAGAAACATCTCTAGTTATGTGCCACCAACTCAGTCCCATGGCAACAAGTTGTGTCTTCATGTTTGTTCATTTCTTCAGCCTACGTGTCTTCCTCACAGGATGCAACAAGCTCTTCCTCCCTTGAATTCCTTATGCAATCTCTCATCATCCTTTTGCTCCTTGATCCATCCTGGAAGCATTTTAGAGAGATTAATAATAGTTCAAAACTATCCTGAAGAGATATATCAATGTTAGAAGCATACATGATTCACTATTCCCAATGTTATTGCATGAATTATTATTAACTATAAAATTCATGATCATTATTCAAACATAAAATACTTATCTCTTTATGTCGGTCAATAGATGTATTAGGTGCTTGTCTTGCAGTCTCTTCTCAGCTGTTAAATGTAAGTGATAGAGTTCCCTGAAATCTCTAAAGCCTCAAATGTATACACCATAGGTAATTTCCAAACTTTACACCAATGCGCAGAAGCTCATATGACTTGAAGAATGAACACTATTTTTTAGACCTAAGCATTCCATTAAACTCATATCCCATACAACACAAGAATGAGAGGAGATAGCATAGAACCTACACACTGTCTTCAACAAGAACCAAAACATAACTCCATTACAACCCACACAGATCTTCAAAACAATGTCAAGAAACCAAAGTACCATCACATCCACTCACACTAACAATAGCTTGTGATTTTCCATATACAACCACACCACAGTCATAGACTTCTAGATTGTTCTCACAGTGATATCTAAACCCGACTTGCTGCCTTCAGACGCGATTCCTCCTAATATCTCTATATTGTCTTGTTGTTCCAATATTATAACAATATTCTATCACATCTAAAGCTTCAAATATCAAACTCCTTGAAAGCACCTGAAGCTTAAAAAATAAAATCAAATTCCTCCACACCTGGAAGTGATCTGAAATATGCAATTGCTTCTGATCGAATTTCCCCTGAACCCACTCTGATACCATGTTGTTTTAATCAGAAATGCAAATTAACAGAAAATTCAATACAGTGAACAAAGAACATAGAATTTATCTTGGGAAAACCCTCCTCCTCGAGGGAGAAAAACCCAACCAAAATATCTCTTATATATTGAATTTAAAGGAGCAGAAATTTGCTTACAATCTTGGCCACACACAAGGTTGATATGATGCAATAAAGAATCGCACCTCACTTAGATGCAAATACACAATTATATGATCTCTCCTTAATGTCGATCTGCTTTATGCAATAATATGATCTATTGTAGATGCACAAACTCCTTGATAAGTGCAAATGTCTCTTGAGAATAAAATCGATGATCAAATGAATGAGCATCTCCTTCCATATATACAAAGTAAGGTGCCTCTTCACAAGCAAGGCGACTCTTCACAAGGGTCAGCCTCATTCAAGAACCAAGGCGACTTTTCATCTTGGGTCAGCCTTTAAAATAATATTTATATATCATTTATTATTTCAATTTTGAGAGAAGGATATCTCCCACAGCTAAAACATCAACACTTAATACCTTTCCAACACCACAAGAATCATGAAAATCGGAGATCGTGGCAAAAAGTTATGAGATCAAGAGCCAAAAATGAAGATTTGACTTCAAACAGTAATAAATGCCTCCAAACAGCAAAAGTTTGGAAAATAACCAACACCACTATAAAAGTGATGAAGCCAACTTTTTGGCAATATCTCATTTTTGAAAAATGGCCTCTTAGATTGCACATTATGGCATTTTAAAAAATGTCCGATTAGGGCCTTAAGGGACAAAATTTGGGCCTTGGGGGGTTGGCTGACGGTTCTCCCATATGACTGCAATTATAAATGTTTGTTTTAAAAAAAAAGTTAGTGCCACCCAGTGGCAACAACAACGACGCCCACGTGCCATTGGTGGTAGGGAAACAACTCCCACACGTCACTAGTGGCAAGGCAGCGAGGCAAAGGTCATGTCGCTTGGGGCATAAGCCCCCACCAGAGTCGATATGATCGTGGTGCATGATCAAGCCCTTCAAGCTTTAACCAAATGATCGGAATGTGATAAATATTTTAAAACAATAATTTTAAATTTAATAAACTATTATTTAAAAGGACTTTTGTACCAATGCACTGACAGTGCAATACCAACTATGCACAAATGAAGGTACTGATGATGCCAATCAAGGGAATTTGAAGAATATATTGTTGTATATACCCAAGAATATGTCGTTGTAGACCTATGATTGGACTATGACCCATACAATGTCGTACAATATGACCAAGTATGGGTTCGTACATACGGAAATGGTGACAAACCAAAAAAAAATCCCTAATGCCTGCTAACAAAAATGTCAAAAATTGATGAATTGACAGTTGATCCTTAGGTTTTTGGGCCTTCTAAACATAATGGCAAGGTTTTTTTTGGCCCAAAGTGCTCCAAAAAATCAGCTACCTCCAAGATTTAGCAACTAAAACCCTCCTTGAAACCCTTGTAGATCAATCAAAACATGATGAAAATTGACAAAACAAAAGGCAAACCCGACTTTCTCTTACACCTTGGATTCAATGGTGAGGTCCTTAAAACCCCAACTCACACCCAACAAAATTTTCACACCAAGATTGGTCCCTCAGATCTGGGAAGAAGTCTGCAACACTGATGCTTTGAGGCCATGTAGGAGTTTATGGTGAACTCTTCAACACCCCAAGATCACCTACAAGACAACAATAGCTTCCACAAGAGAGAAATGGCAAAAATATCATGCTATGATTATGGATGCAAGATTGTCAGATTGAATAATGATGTACATATGATGTCTTGCTTATAAAGGCAAGTTGTGGGATAGGATTAGACAAGATCTTGACATGTGCCTTAATCCTGTACAATGAGACAACTACCTCAACAAATATTAAAATACTTAGGACAAAAGCATTAAATGCCAAAAGATAAGATAAGATCTAGTAACAACTAACACTAACTAGAAAGATTCCCTCCTAGGACTTAAGTGGACTTAACATGTAAATAGGAACTAGATAGGTAAAACACCTATTTACACCAACACTTAGTTGTTGTGAAGTAGCTCTTAATTGTTATGCAATAGCTCTTATTTTTTATGTAAAAATTCTTAGTTGCATTTATTCATGTGGACTTTTCATCAAACACTTACATGCAAGGCCCTCAAACCACTTCATTTAGGATAAATCATACAGATTTTATGGGCTTTTTCTAGAGATGATATGGAGAGATTAATTTGGAAGCAATAAAGTTGAATGGGAGTTTCAAACTCAAATAATCTTGTTAAAATAACTTAACAAGAAGTCAAATCCAAAATTTTAATGATTGGGATCACTTATCCAATCATGCACGAGCATGTTAGGACCAAGAAGACAAAAGATAAAGCTCTACAAAACAAAGGGGTGAGTGGAAAAATGCAATAGGTCATTTTGGGTGAAACTATGCCCTCAAAATGTGAAACCTGCAAGATATAAACAAGAAAAAGGGAAAACAACCAATCGTGTGGGTTGAAGAGATAGATTGTTTGAGTCGAAAGTGGGACATTAGAGGATACAAAAAAAAAACCCACTCAAAGACTAGGAAGTAAAATCTATTTTTTTGTGCAAAAGGAGGATGCCCCCAATTAAATTTTGGTGAAGAAAAACTCTTTTGTTGTTATCTTCACCATGTTTTGTAAGCCCTTATAAGGCAAATTTTAATAATTTTAATGAAATAGAAGCATTGACTTTGCTTGCATTAGGCATATGATTTGTTTGGTAAGTTTCAAGCTACTAGGTTAAGGCAGTTATTTAATTGACGCCCTACCTAGAATGCATCACAAAAGATGAGTTATCGTTAATTAAGAAAGGATTCAATGTGCAGGAGAATATCTAGTTAAGTATAAGTGTTGCATGTAAGGAAATAATGTTAAATATAGAAAAATACAAATGTTGCATATAAAAACTAGTATTGATGTAAGAAAATAGTCAACTGTTTAGTATTTCTATTTTGAATAAGAGAATATATGCAAAATATGTGTTTAGTTGTAATTAAGTGAAATAGAATACATGCAAAATATATGTTTAGTTGTAATTAAGTGAAATAAAATCAGACCCTAGAAACAAATTAAATTGAGTCTTTTAAGTTAAACTCTCAACACTTATCTTTCCTCCTGTACTTTCATAATCTAAGAGGTGAATTCAAAATATAATTAATTTTAAATTTGATTTCAAGAACATTTTTTATTTTATTTAATAAAACTTTATCTGCATGTTTTCGGTAGCCTTGGGTAAGTATTTTTACATAATGAACCACAAAATCATTCTGCACAATCATCACGGGACTTTGAGATCAAGAAGACAGTCTCGTAAAGCTAAATGAAATCGGTCTTTTTGCTTGTGCATCAAAGGATGTGGCAAAGGCAAGACCGTTCAGCACTCTAGACGCATCCATAACAAATAAAGCATAGACCATGCAACTCCAAAAAATGTTTACATTGAGAATACGCCAAATTGTCCCTAAGAGATAACAGAGGCAAGGTCAGGCAACAAAACTCATACTAAATCCTATGCTCAAACACTTGTTCACTATCTATGAGACAAGAGATGCTATAAAGTGAAAAAAGAAACAACTTAGAAGAGGAACATATAGCCATCTACAAACTATTGCTACTGCTCTTAGTAGGTTGTACCCCAGCATGAAAAGCACGTAGGCCAAACAAGGGGGAGGGGAGAGGGAATTGTTTAAATAGAAAAAAAAATTATAAAACAAGAACTTATGAAGATGTTTCTTAATCTCATCTTCTCTATTACTGACATTGTTTACCTTCTGTGTACAATTTTATTTAAATCTAGTCTTCCCTGAACTCCAAAATAGGAAGGGGGGTTGTAACCAGGTTTACAATCCTATGGAGCTGCTTTTCATTCCACTCACAGTTCAAAGTGGGACATATTGAAATTGTTTTGGAGTCATTCTTATTATCTTCTGTCATTCACTCATTTTTAAATCTGGTCATGTGTTGAACTGAAAAGAGTTTGACCCCACATGCAATCAGTTTTGTGGTGAGATAAAGTTGCAAATCATTTCAATAGCTATTTGGAGAAGACGACATTTAAACAGGGTAAGGTTAATAACAGTAATTTCTTATCTAGACCAAAAGCTTGTGACCAGAATGCAATACCACCACATAAGTGTTAGCATCTTAATTCTCAGTATCGCAAATAAGGTTTGTAAAGTAAATAATGGAGGCCGGTTTAATAAACGCTATTCATTCTACAAGTAGGTGAGTGTTTTAAGAAATTAAAAAGGTGGATGTATAACCAAGGTTGAGTAGACATCACAAATACATTCCTTCTACTAATCTTTAATAGCTTCCAATATCATCGTCATAGACACCACAGATGCCACCCACTCTACCAGTAGTTAAAAGTCAGAACTTTCATCTTCACCATCATCACAGATCTAGCCTTTCTACAAGTAGTTTCCAAAATTGTCTTCACAGATATCACAAATGATACCCGTTCTACAAATCATTCAAACTCACAATTTTCATCTTAATAATCAGTGCAGATGCTACCCATTCTAGAGTTAATTAGAAGACACAACTTGCTAGATATGTCTTAATAGATACTGACGATAACTGTTGGGTGAAGAACCCACCATAACCCGACATTTTGACCACAACTGAAACCTAGAGACACAGACTTAAAACAAAAACAATGTAGAAGCACTGTATTAGGGATAGGGCCTTTAGAATGTACTTAAAGAGAAATCTCTGCAATTTTTTGCATATTTATTTTTCACTTGGGGCAATGAAAGACATCAAGAACTAAGAATTGGCCTGAAATGCTAATGTCACATCCAACTAATATACAATTATAAACATTATATTTAATGAGAAAGTCACAATAAAATAAGCTCCATCCACTATAACAGTTTGCACCTGAACAACCTGTCCAGAACTGTAATTTACAAGCTTAATTGTAAATATAATTGCAATAAAGAATGAGATACCAATTCCCATGAAACTATATATAATTTACAAGCTTAGCTGTAATGTACAGGGAGTAATTCCCAAGAAACTAAATATCCAAAAAGAATCATATAGCAATTCCTTGAAGGCTTGACCTGTATAAACTATAAGGGAGTCTCTGAGATCTTCCAAATTCAATAAACCTATGTAATAACACCTCCTTTAGAAATGAGAAAGAATGTTGCCGATATTGTGGAACCCTTTCACAATATTTAAGCAGATATGTACAAAAATAACAGTATAAAGAATGGCTGGCTGCATCTGTCCCAACTAAAAACCAAAATGTTCTAAATGCAATATAATTCCATACTTGTGACTCATTAAGGCGGGGCTTGAGATGAAGTTTGATGACCTTGTCCCTTGAGAAAAAGTGATGCCAACATTGACCGTAATTCATCAACAATTTCAGTAAATGAAGGCCTTGCAGCAGGATCAGTTGCCCAGCACCGTTCCATGAGGAACTTCCAAGAAGTTTCACATTGGTCAGGCACCGGTGGTCTCAATGTATTGCTCACTATACCTCCTGAATAGTTACCAAATAAAAACATTAGAAACTCTGTAAGTTCAAAAAACGACTACAAGAGAATTCTTTATGGAAACTAACAAACACCATTCACAGGCTTAATCTCCACGTCCACATTAACAAAACCATCCTAAAAATTTAATTTGGCACACCAATTATTGCTCCATAGTGCATATCAGCATAAGGTTCTTTTCCTTCAAGAAGCTCCCACATTACCATGCCAAAAGAAAATACATCAACCTGAAACCAATAGGGAAATGTTTAGAGAGCATGAACACAAATCATTTAAAGCCATGTCAGATATGAAATCCACACAATGTGACATTGTTTCTTACCTTGTCTGAGACCATGTCACTGCTACCATTTAGAAGCTCTGGAGCCATCCACGGAAGGCTTCCTCGGACACCACCAGAAACTAAGGTCTGGTGTTTGATCTTAGACAAACCAAAATCTGCAACCTAGAGGAAATAACAACGGATTTATGAGATCATACGAATCTGCACAACAAGCAGTATACAAATCTGAGCATTATAGGTATCTAAAAAGGTTTATAAAACTCTCATCGGAATGGATCTACAGAAGAATTAGAACATCAGTTAGTACAAGATGCAGAACAAATATTCTAGGTCGGCATATTTAACCAAGGCAGATACCAACATTCTGCAACAAGTAACTGAAGCTCGTCATTATGCAGATAACATTGTAATTATGCCCACTAAACCATACAAAATAATTTGGTATTAAAATTCAAATGTTGTATATAAATGGCCAAAAAAGGCATCTGCCTATCATAGAACACAGAACATAATTAATACAAAATTGCAAGACTTCAGTACTAAAATAGAATAATTTCTCCCTAGAAGTTACATTAAAAACCAGCAAAAAGAAGGAAAATCAAAAAGGTAGACCTAGTACCAAAGAACATGAATACACCTTACAAATGGGACGCTGAGGATCTTTCATGTTGACTAACAAGTTGTCACATTTCAGATCAAAATGCACAATATTCTTGCTGTGTAAGTATTCCATTCCGATAGCAGCATCTGTTGCTAGTAGAATCCTTTTGCGGTGATCAATTGCCCTGCAAACCAGAATGTGCTTTATAGACCATTCAATAATAATATAATATTCTTTTGTCCATTGCTTCCAGGTTTGACAATAATTAACAGCATTTAAATCATACTCAATACCTATCATTCGACTGCAAATTCTGTCTGAGAGATCCATTCACCATAAATTCTGTTACAGTTCCCAAAGTTCCTCCAGGTCCATCTGGTATGACACCATAAAAGGCCACGATATTTGGATGATGAAGTTGTGCTAGCAGGCAAGCTTCCTTCCAAAAATCAGCTTTCTGTTAATCACATCATATGAAAATTGCTATTAGTAATATCCATAACAACAAGCTACATCTGCAAAGAAAGCAACAATAAACCACAAATACTAAGAACAATGGACTGAGGAACCCACCAAACTATCTTGCTGAGAGGCCCTTCCTGAGAAGCAGCAATTTTTTATTCGTTTAATTGCAACATCTGAGCCCCTCCATTTGCCATGGTAGACTGTTCCGAATGTGCCAGACCCTAGCTCTTGCAATTCTTCAAGATCAGTGCTCTTTATCGTCTGTTCACAAAAAAATAAATATAGGTGAGAGTTAAAAATTTAAAGCAAAACCTTCAAGAGGACCAACACTTTACAATACAATCAATAAGTGGAATAAAATATAAACATTTTCCAACCTGCAACCCAAGAACAATAGCTTCAGCTTCCACAATAACTGCATTACAAAGTGGATCATCATTATCTGAATCCTCAATCTTTGTTTCCTGAACACAAGATATGTGAACTCAGTAAAACATGAACATCAAAATGCTTATCTTAATGACATCAATTAGAGAAGCAACAAATAGCAGACGCTATGGACAATACCTCTTCAATCATAAGATTATCCTCCACTTCCACTTCAGTTACTCTGCTAATTGAGTTCTCATTATTTAAACCATCATTGAACTGGGCCCAAGTGTTGACAGACAATGTCGGAGCAGATAGAAGAGATGGCTGAAGAGTGACTTCTGCTACATTTTGCAACTCTGACTTGACATAATCATCTAATTTGTCTTTTGTTGTTGCATGTATTGGAGCAGTCTCCTCTCCTTTGTAGCCAAGCGAAACAAAATCAGTTGACAAAGATGGAATGTACATAACAGATGAAGGAATGCAGACAGTGGTGTCAAGCAACCTTGATTCCTGCAAAGGTTGTGATGTAGGCAAGTCCAATGATAAAATGTTTTGCATCTGTGGATTATTGATACTTATTGGCAAGGCAACTTCAGAACTGGAACTTATTTTTTCTCCTTCACCAGCAAATGTATTTTCTAAAACATTTGGTAGCATGTAGCTGAAATTTGAGTCATTGTCATTAGTAACCCTTCTCAAACATTTTTCATCAATACAGGTTTCAGTTCCATGAGTTGAAACAGTTGGTGGCACACCCAATTCTTTCATTAGTGTAGTAATTTCTGATGCTTGTGAAGCTTCAGTAGGCATTGCCGTGATTCCAAGCTGTTCTAATATGGTAAGATTTGTATAGCTCCCCTCAAAGGGTTTAAATATTTCACTTCTTTGAGCCTCATCCAAACTGTTCAGTCCTGAATCCAAATTAGTATAAACATCCTCTGGAAATCCCATCCCAGTGTAACTTTGTCCCGGTTCTGCTGGACCACTACTGCCCAATAGCTGAGGAATCCATTCAACATTTACTTCTGTTTCTGGCATTCTTTGCGAGAAAATAAATGGATTGCTGCCATCACCTTGTTCCACAATCCTGTGTGAAACCAATCCATCAGTTACATCTGGTTTTTGATGAAAATGAGGCACAATAGATTGCTGAGGTACCACATACTCTGATGTATAATGTACGGGAACATAGTTCTGCAGTGCTGCCAAATTAGGTTCTGCTTCATTTACTTGTTTATTGGTTCCACTTCTTTCACCGCCTATGTTTTGTTGACCTGTGTAGGCCATCAACTGATCTTGAACAGCACTTACTGCTACACATGAGGAAGTTGACCTCACTGCTCCATCCGAGTGCATAACCCTTTCACATATAGTCCGAGGAGGCATTGCTCTATGATCTGGTAGCTCAGAGTGTATAATCCCTTCACGTACAGTATGAAGAGGCGTTACTCTATGATCTGCTAGAAATATATCAGAATATGCACTGGACAATTCCTGATGATGAATCGACTGAGATGCCTGCTCACGAGGCATTCCCTGTCCACAACCATACTGCTGCTCATATGACAATACCTTTCGATGAGAAAGTTGTTCAGAGTTTAACTCCCAGATACTGGCTGTAGATACAGATGGACAAAGAGTTCTGCTGTCTTGATCATTGTATTGATTAACATTCATTCCATATTGTGATTGTTCCAACATTTGAGCAATAGATGAGTGATGCACTTCCGTGTGCTGCATATTCCCCGTCCATTGTTGATCTACAAGGCTAAGGGAATGGGGATCAGACCCCACTACACACAAAGCAGCTGCACTACCTACAGTATGACCCGTTTGTTGACTTGAAACAAACTTTGCAGTATAGAGGTCACTGAGCATATCATCTTTGCGCAGCTGTTCCTGATCAATACGTCCCGAAGCCATTTGTTCATTTCTTGGAAGATGGTGATTACTCACATGAAGTGAAACAGGCGCATGCTGCTTAAGGAACTGATGCAAATGTCCTTCAATATCATGTTGGTTGCGGTCCATTTTTATGTAACCATCCTGTTGTAAATCCTGTGTATCCTGCCATGGGGGTTGGCATAAAGAGAATGGTTGATGCTGGAAAATGGTTGTCTGGGAATCCACATGATGCGGTTGCACATTCAAGCTGTGATCCAAAGAAGATATAGCTTCTCCAACTTCCTCTTGCAGCTGAATAAAGTTTCCCTGAGAATCCACTTTTCGCAGCCTAGCATCACTAACAAGCATATTACGGTCGTGGGATAGTTTTGGATTGCTTGTAGGGACAGAGAAAACATGCTCTCTTCTAGACGGTAATTCCAACACCCTTGGATCTGAATGTCCAAAGTGGAGACCATGCTCTGATGGAGGAGAAGTTATAGTTCCTCCACGGTCCATATCTTTCTGACTTTCTGTTGGTCTTAGTGTGGTGTATGATTGGGCACTGGGCCTCATCGCTTGTTCTGGGAAGACATTCATCAAAATATCTGTAGCCCCAGATGGTGGCAATGCTATAGACTGTTTTGAAGAAATTGGTATGTTGACTGACAACTGTTTTGAAGAAATCGGTGCATTGACTGGCAGCTGTTTTGAAGAAATTGGGACATTAGCTGGCAAATTTATAGGGTTTGCAGTATCTTGGACAGGGGCAATGGAAGCCATGGTACTTTCTTGAGCACTTGGAGTCCCCCACCAATTATGTGCAACGGCATCCTGCGCTTGTTGTATAGATGCACTATTTGTGCTCTCTGTTTGCTTCCCAAGTCCTACTTCTGGGCCCAAGAAGCCATTGACAGCATCAACATAACACTGCTGCGAATTCCTCTTATCACTAATTGCATCAAAATGAGCAAGGTCATGATCCAGTGCAGAGAACAGAAACACACGTAGCCGGCAGGAACCTTCACCTCCATCGAGCCTGCCATATTCTTCCATCATATTGTCAAGATCCTCATCAGAGGACACAGAAACAAGGGAATCAAGATCCTCGTCTGGCAACTGGTATTTGAGTATGAGAGCCAACCCATAAATATCTCTCAACTTTTGCATTAGTTCTGCATAGGCAATGCCCTTATTGACAGTGACGATACGAGTCTCCCCACCCACATATCTAAGTTTTCCATCGCTAGGCCTTGGGAGAATTTTGCCTCCAAAACTGCACATGAACTTTACCTTCGCTGCCAGATTCTGAGAGGCCAATTCAGTCAACCCAGATGCAGAAACTCCATTAGACAGACCCTCTCCCTCACCGCTAGACCTGAAATTATGCATTCCATCAAGATCAGAATCGCCCATTTTCTCTCTCTCAACCTCGGCCATTGATGGCCTCGTTCTGTCCAAATTCTCCCCAGGACCCATTTTACATGCATCCAAAACATAGGAAAAATCATTTGCAGTTTGAACTACTCTATTGCAGCCTGCAAACTGGAGCAACCCAGATTTTCCCTGCAAATAGGGATTCGTGGACACTGCTTCTGTTGGAATTTCCGTCCCAACCGCACCTCCACACTCCTCTGCAACTCTCCCACGATTACCCACCTGTGCGCTCATTTTGTCATCAAATACACCAACAACCAAATATTGTGGACTGACCCAATGCAATTTATTGTCAATGACAGAACTGGAAACCATCGATTCCAAATCTTTTTGAACAAACTCTTGTTTCCTCAAATCTTCTTCCATCCCTGCCTTCAAATTCGACAATCCTCGCCTTACTATAAATTATCATCCCAGCACTGGAAAACATATACTCAACGACAAAAAGTCCAAACAAAAAGAACAAACAGAACCAGCTCTAGCAAAGCGTCTCAATCCACAACAAAAATTAGGGCTTATGCGGATTCACCTCCGCAAAAAGAGTAAGCCAAAAACCACTTCACTAATTTGGGCAATTTTCCCTCAGTAAATTTACCTCAATGCAGATGCATAAATTATGTTTCTACTCAAGAAAAGCACAGGCAAACCTTATAAGTAGTAACCGCCGCCCATCAAAGATTCTACGCAGGGTTTTCCGAGCAATCCACTTCTTTCCAGATAATGACTGCAAGATCAAAGAACAGACCGACTTTTCAGATGTCTGCAGTTCGAATTCCGTTGGATGCCAACTGTCTTCAGCCCATGCTTCTTCTTTCGCCCTGTCAAAGTTCGTTTATGGCTGCCTGTCAATCGCTTTCCTCAAAGATATGTAACAAATTGAAATATTCAAATATTTTAATCGTTCTCCCCCGCCAGAGACTGGCAGAGCTCGTGTCACCTCCTCGCCATGCGGAAAAATGGAAACCTTTCTATTCGTCGAAATAAAATTATTTGGAGAGAATATATGGTCAACTTTTTCTTGGACGCGGGCGAGAGAATATTGTCATAAATTCTATAAACCTAAGAAAAAACATGACGTCACGAAAACGTGAATAGAATATTAGTAGTGCCATGTCGGTCCTAAGTTTATTATTATTTTATTTTAATAAATTTCTATCTTAATTGTCAATCTCATCCTAATATTCATTTTATACTGATATACCTATCTTCTTAATTGACTTCCTTCCATTTATCTTTGTTTTCAATTGATATTTTGTAAGATTTTTATTTGCATCCCCTAATTAATATTAGGTATATTCAAAAGTATTGTTTAATAATGGAATAGAGGTTTTTAATGTTTACAAAGTCAAAAGTAAATGAGAATTTAATATTTAGTTATATGAAATATTTCTCCAGTCTTTATACATCTTTTCTCCCTCTAATTAAGGTTTGAATTGTGTTACACAAAAGGAATTCACAAAAATAAATGTCAATTTTTATTTTAAGAGGAAATTTTCATTAATTGTAGGGAAAGAGAAATACACTTTCCTAATGTGGTGTCTAGGTTAATTAATTATTGTTATTGATAAACAAGCAATTAACGTAAATAACAAATCTAGGTAAAATTTTTGTATATTTCATAATAGTCAACAAAAATAAGTTACACAATATATGTCATTAAGGTCGTGAGATGATTTGTTGATATCGTATAATACAAAATATAATTAAAAAGCAGGAACACTCAAGGTCGAGGTTACAAAACGACACGTGAGGTAGAAACAAAATATTATGTAATAGAACCCTTCTCGAAAACCTTACAACATTCGAAGCAACTAGAATATAAGTGTTGAGAATAAGAATAATTGAATTAACATGCCAAGGGATATCTTGACTATTAGTGTAGACATTCCCATGAAGATCAACAATAAAAGTAGTGTTGTCATAACCATGTATATGCTTATTCTCTTTAGGGTCCTAGTAGTTCTCACTTTACTCATTCATTCATCCACCATTGTTCTCAATATTTGGCCACGACAAACTATATCATGTTTATGTAAGATAACTCTACCACCATCAAACAGATTATAGAATTTGCACTTGGGTATCTTCATTGTCAAAATAACCTACAAAATAACAAAGGTAAAGGTGAACTTACTATAGGATTATATAATGAACCTTCTCTTGTTGTGAAACCCTTCATCATTTTAGCCCTCTAAAGATTGAGCCATAGCATCTTTAGTTCTTTATCAAAACATTTAACAAATCTAAACAAGACTTGGCACTAAGTAATGTCATTCTTATTATCCCACCCATTTTTATTGCCCCAAAACATAAACCAATTATTCTTTGCAAACTTACAATAAAAATGAAATGCTTAATAGACTCATTGGTGTTAGAGGTTTGGAAAAAATATATACAAACTTCAACATCTTTCATAACAAAACCCAAAATATTTTTCAAAAGTAGAAGCCATTTATAAGAAAAAAAATTGGCTCAAGACAAGAGGACCATATATGACTTGGGATATATTTCTAGTCCTTATTAGACAAAGAGAAATTCCACAAAAAAATTACCATGTCAAAAACTTCATGGGTAGGAATGAATGGATATATTTTCCTCTTCCTAATGATGAATCGCTGAGTGTGATTCGAAACGTTGAGACAAATAAAGAGACACGGTTGAATCCAAAAAAATTAATTTACTAGCTTCGATCAAAAGGTTATATATATTTAACTTGGCCATCAACAATCATGCATTGTTTCTCTGTTTGATAAAGTAGAAGAGATGTATTATTTCCATAATCTGTGATAGTAAATAAGAGATTACTTATGGATTTAGTTGTATGGAAGTTTTTGGTATTGATATTTGAGATCGTACTTTGTGTAATGTCTCTTTTTTCTGAGTGATCATCTAGTAAGGCCATCTAGCCTATTTTATTCCCATGGGTTATGATCAGGAATTATATTATAAGGGAACGAAATTAAATTAATTATTTATAAATTTGTCCAAATAAATTATATCATAAGGATTATTTTATTTTTAATTTGTTTAATTAAAGTGACTTAAATAAAAATATATATTATAAAGTTACTTTATTGAATAAAGTGTTCTTCCATAAGCCTTCGGGATGTTAAATTAGATTCTTCTAGAAGACTCAACTAAACCTTTAAAAAGGGATGAGAGCAAGTCATTTGGATATCTTGGTTTTGGTATTTTTTATCAAAGAATTTTGGAGAGCTTGTGTTTCCAAGTTCAGTGTTCCCTAGAACGAAAACCCTTGAGTAGGATGGTTGTTTGGACGAAAACCCATTCAGCCTATTGGGTGGATTCATTCCAAAATTCACACATGCATATTTGATCATTTTATGGAGTATGGAAGCTTCAAAGAATAACTTGTTGCTGAGATAGTTTTGAAGTTTTTGAATATTTTGAAGATTTTATGAATTTTGGAAGCATGCTATAGTAATTTGTACAACTGCTATAGTGGTTTGTATTGTTGCTATAATATTTTGTTCAAATGCTACAATATTTCTTACTCTATAGTGTTTTGTTATAGTGTCATGCTACAATATTAACCAAGAAATTGTTGATTTTTTGGGTAACTAGGGTTTGTATTTATTGTTGGAAAAATCAGTGCCCTAGAAATGAGATTTTGTTGCAGGTTTTAATGACAAATGAAGGGTAGATTATGGGTTATTTTTTGAGCATACCATCTGAAGAGATCACTATATTCTAGGCATAGTCTCCATAGCTAGGCATTGAATTATTTAGAAGAAATCTACCCTATTTCTGAAGGTAAAAAGTGTAGGTTGTGGGGTGTTGAGCAGCAATTACAAGTTGGGAAAATAAGGATTTAGTATCCCTTAACTTGGCATATCAAATACTTTTGTTGTCATCTTGGAGATTTTAGATCTAATATCTCTAGTCTAAAATATTTGAGTGTATCTTCGAGTTAAATCTACCACCTGAATGTTGTCCATGGGACTGTCAAAGGTCAAAAATAAGCTCATAAAGCTCTATAAATTTTGAGTATTATTTTGCAAATAAAATTTAAAAATTAATGCAATAACTTATTGATTTATTACTGTCATAGTAATTTTAGATAATTCTTGTGAATTAGTCCATGATTATAATGTTTATTTATTATTCAATTGGCATCACTATTATGCAATAAACCCTTCACAAATCTAAGCAAACAAGATTGCAAAAGAAAACCTCTTAAACTAAGAAAGTATGCCAAATGTTTGACAAAATGTGTATGAAGAGGAATGTATGATTTTGGTTCGATTTTAGAAGGTTTTCTACAGTGATATCAAAGCCACATTTCCACCAACCTCAAGGGTTAATGAGCTCTAGTGATAGATCCAAAAGGTATTACGAAAGAGAGCAAACAAGAAGGCAATTTCAATTTGCAAGTCCATATCTATAAGAGGATACACTTTCAATAGTACTTGCAGCAAGGTAGCCACTTATAGTTGTAGCAGAGATTGAAACAATGAGTGGTTCAAAGAGTCCCCAAGATAGGACTAAGAAAAGGTATGATGCTCAAAGCGTAGAAAACATATTGAATGACCTTGCATAAGGACAACAATAGATGATGCAATAGTTTATGCAATCACAACAATAGTTGATCACAGCCATTGGGAAAATGTCACAAAACATGAATACTCTCAAGGTAAATCATACTGATATAGATGATGGTAGAAAGGAAAGTAATCACATTCCTAGGAGAGATAGTTTGAGTGGTTTAGATAAACTATTCAGGCCTACATTCACACCTAGAGAAGAAGAAGAAGCACCACAACCTGAGGAGGATCAACCATTGGTTGATGAGGTGGTAGCCATTTATGATGAATACCATACACTTCCCCATGCAATCATAATGAGTTATCACTAAACCAATATATGAATTAATGGAAGGATAAGAAAAAAATCACAATTGGAACAAAGACCAAGAACTCAACATAAGGAGTGTCAACATACATTGAGCAAACTAACTCTTCCAAATTTTGATGGTAGTGGGAAGAGCATAACGCGTTCATTTGGAGGGAACAACATATGATTAGTGGCATCATGGTTTGGTGTGTTGGAAGTTTAGAGATGATAGAAGCTTGAGTTGTTCGTGAGTTTTTTGGGTATTTCCATTGATGTCAACCCCTTGTATAAAGAAAGTGTTGGAATGTTGTTGGTGTTGATGATGTCAACCCTTAGCATTGAAGTTGTTGGAAGTTTGGAGTTGTTGGTGTTGTCATTGATGCCATACTTCAATACAGTTGCAGAGGTTGTTGGTATGATTTGTGTTTGGGGAAAATATTGTTGTAGTTG